>CM035163.1:130339584-130414935 GCA_020205615.1 Panax quinquefolius | reverse complement strand
TTTGTCGTCTGTTTCTTTCTCACTTGAGGTTATCATTTAATACATTGTTGCTTATCTACGAGATGCGATCACGGTTGTGGTCCTCGGTTGGCCAGTACTCGTTATCTCGCTCTAATAATTGAGCCACATTTTACAACATCTGAATAGAGAAAGTTTATGAGAAATGAGATCTTGACGTATCGCGGGTTTCAAACCTCTAAGAAACATCCGCGTCATCGTTCCTCATTCTCCACCAAATGAGGTGAAACACGGATAACTCGCAAACTTTGCCTCGTCTTTGAGACACCGTCGTATTGTTTTGTTCCAATCGATGAACTCCACTTCCTTCGTATGAACACTTTCGTGAAAGTATTTGTCATTAAATAGCTTCAAACGCGTCTCCCAAGACATGCTTGAAGTGCGGTGGATGGGTACGCCTACAGACTCCTACCGATGAATACTGCCGCCACTAACATAAAGGTGGCGAATGGAACCTTCTGTTCCTCCGTGCATCCCAAGACATCGAATATCTTGGTAATTTGTTTGACCCATGTTTCCGCTTATGATCGGATCGCTTTCCCTTAAATTCGGTGGTCCCAACTCTTTGAACTTGCTTGTTTGTGACAACCCGTGAATTGCTATCATTTCCTCCTCATATTTTGAACACGAAGTTTCCTAAATCGATTTTGCATGAACTGCAAAAAACTTCTAAACATCCCCTCGCTCATCATCTGCTTTCAATGGTGTTGTTGTTCACGGGAGGAACATTGCCCGACAAGTTAACGCTCTCCTCGTTGGTGAGTACAGGCATCTCCACTGGTCTCATTTCCATTGTTAATATTCTCGAATCGACATTCTCAAATCTCGTCGTAAAACAAGGGTTAATTAAGGAAATCAATATATCACATAATATCCTATATCTTGACCAACTAACAAATAAGCTTAGGTAGGACACACTAGCGAAGGATTTACTCGTCTCTCCTCCTAGTTCTATTCCCGATCTCCGCCAGTAGATCATATCCCTAAGCTCGATACCAACTGCTGTGGCGCCCCCAAAATAGGTATACATCACCTATTCTCGAGTTGTCAATACATGGTACAAAAGCAACTACAACTTTATTATTACAACAAGAAAGCTGTGAGTTTGAATACAAATATTATCTTCTGCATAATATCTATACTCAAATAAATCCTCATCACATTTATTGATACATTATTTTACAAAAATGGTGAGGACTACTAAACAATCCTTTCTAAAACCTTCATTCCATACCCCAGGCTTGCATCATTATATTCTCGCCTCCCCGAGAAAAATGGAACAAAAGGAAAAGGGTGAGCTCAACTAGCTCAAGAAAGAATATTATACTAAGATAATATACAACAAATTATCGTTAGTCTTCAACAGGAAAAATATAATAGAATACAATAGACAACAAATTTTAAATCAATATTCGCAGCTGAAATAATAATTCATTAGAAGAGTTAAGTAGAGAATGCAAACTACTATCTTCTATGTATGAATTTAAAAAGTTCACCGCTCATCTTTTATCCCCGTAACATCAATCAATATACATCCGAATCAAATATTCATCTTTTTTACTACAGCCAAAGATATTCATCATTAGTCATGTTCATTTAAACACTGCTCATCTTTGCACTACTGGGCCAAAGATATTCTTCAGAAATCATTCATCTTTGCACTTTCTGTGCCAAAGATATTCTTAAGAAATCATTCATCTTTGCACTACTGTGCCAAAGATATTCCATAATATCATCATTTAAAGACGAGGATGATGAAAAATATTTTTAAAGAAACGAATCCAAAGGAAACAAAATGACAAGGATTAAGGATTAAGGATTCGTACTTGGTTTTATCCACGCGTCAAAAATACCTCAAAAATAATCATAGTGGTGTAAAATTCAAGAATGATCAAAACATGGATACAATCGAGTTAGTATCCGAATAGATGTTTTGGACGAAAAGAAGAAATTTTATTTTTCTATTGAATAGTACCGTATATCGCGTGAATAGTCTCAGTATCGTGAATAGTCACAGATACGTGAATAGTAACTCCGACACCAAAAGATAGAAATTCCACAAAAACACCTTCACGCTTCATGAATAGTACTTGTGAATAATAACTCGTGAATAAGAACTCATGAATAAGAACTTAAGTGAATAGTAACTCATGAATAGTAACCCATGAATAGTAACCCCAGACATGAAAAAGTTCCAAATTTGATAAAACTTCGGATCAACATTTCAAAGATAATGATATTGAAGAAATAATATCATTCTGAAAAAATAATATCCCTTACCTCGAAGAAAGTCAGATTTACTTGGAATAACGCCGAACGAACTTGCAATCAGATAGCAATACTCAAAGTATACTCAAAATACTCACAAGAATAAACGCGATAATATAGAGAGAGAAAACTTCAGTTTACGGTGTGATTTTCAATTCTAACCTAAGCACCTTTATTTATAGGAAAATCGCTAGAACACAAAGCGTAAAATTTAATAAAATATTAATATAATATATATTAAATTCCTACGCCCACTCGACCATCGACCATCTGAATTCAGCCACTAATAATGACAAAACAAAAAAAACGTTTTGTTATTAAAATTAATTAAAACTTTCAAAATCAATTATTTCTTGAGTTTGAACTTCAATAATTCATAATAAATAGCCCTTTCATCAGAAAATTGAATCATGCTTGAGTTTTTTATAGGAAATTCAATTCTCTACAACTTTGTAGAAGAAAGTTTTTCCAATTCCAAACAGAAATCGACCGAAATCCACAAAAGGAAGCGATTTTACAAAGTATAATCAAATTTCGGTCACCAATAAATGGGGTCCACCGACATGTTTAACATGTTTTAAACATTTATTGCAACAAAATACTCTTCCTCCTCAGATATACTCATATATCCCACATTCGTTGTAAAATATCACCATAGTTAATATATTATTAAAATAATATATTTAAATGAATTATTTTATCGTAAAAGATAAAATATTAATTTTCAACAATTGTCATTTTAAAAATTTTCTCCATCTATATCCACATAAAATCAATATTTTCCTCATCATATAAATCAATAATTAATTATTCACAAATAATATTACGTAATCACAATATTGACAACCGTGCGCTCCTGAAAGAGGGCTTTCCAATAAGAATTTCTTCTTCTTGGCGTGCAATTAGGTGACTCAAACCTCTCCTTAGTATTTAACTTTCTAGACATTTACCAATAATGTTATCTTATAATATTATTCAGATAATATGAATTATTGCTTCGATAATGAAAAATCTACCGTAATGACAATTATTGAAACAACAAAGAATATAAAATATCAACACAATGAATTATTAACTCAATAAAATATTTGATAAGAATTACCGTAACCATTATCGAGTAGTGTCTTCTTCACGTAGAGAATCAATAATTGGTGCAATACTGCAAGTAAATCGCTTCAACAACGCCAGTATTAGTGTGTTTTAACCACCGGTATTCCAACAAGATAATTGGTAATAACTACGCTGTTATTTAAAAACAACTTATATTTATGCGTTTTCATCCAATCGCTCAAGCTTTCCAGTTATGGGGCCCATATACGCTATTTGTCGCATTTAATATTCCCCAACAAAGCATGCAATATTCCACGACCAAACGAATATTCCCAAAATAATGAATATTTTATAACCACTTGCTTATTTTGAAATATTTGCATATTTAACCCTTAACTATCCACATTAATCAAATCAACCCTTACTATTTCAAAATAATAAATAAAGGAAATTCCTTTTATTTAAAAAAATTTCGGGTCTTACACATACATTCTATTATTAATTACCAAAATAATTTAGGTCTTGTTTTAAATTGGTATCTCCCACTATTTTTCTTCAAACTATATTACCCTCACTTATATAGTTCAAGCAAAATCTAATTAAAGATTTGCTAGTGAAAATAAGGATCCCATTTCAAATGTATATAGCCTTGTGGTGACACAACAAACTATATATAAATAAATGGGTAGATAACTTTTGTCAATTACATCAACTATCGACTCCTTGTATTTTACCTCTTAGATTATTTTGATCAAGTGGTGGCACATCCGAATCAAAATTATCCAAGTTAAGTCCGACCTAGCACTCCATATATTCAAAAAAGAAAATATCATCCTTGTGGTGACACAACAAAACAATATTGTTCAATTTTCTTTATAAGCATCAAATGTGATAAATTAACATCTTAAATACTTAATACTTGTCTTGTGGTGACACAACAAACTCATATTAAATATTTAATACTCTATTAATTTTATCATGCTAAGAAGGCTTACGTTCGATATTCCAAATATCTTTGAACGCTTTAGGACTTAATATAAAATTATGAGGGTTTGTTATTAATTTGTCTCATCTTGTTTAAATTTACGCATGCACATATATATATAAAATACGCGTCGTATTAATGAACATCTGAAGCATGTTTGCATAATATATATATATATATAGTATAAGCATGCACATATAGAATACTATATTCTACCCTGATTGATTATGGACTTTTATTCTAGTTTGGTTCATTAGAGCCACCAAGTGAACCAAAAGGTCAAACCCTGAGGTGCAAGAAATAATATTTAAATATAACTATTACATTTAAACCCTAAGCTCCATTACAAACTGGTCTTCAAGCGACTATTTTTTCCTTGATCTCTAATTCTTCAAAATTAATTCTAAGTATTCCTATTATAAAACTATTTAAAATAAATAAAACCTTGATCAAAGATCGAGGAAAGTACATAGAGGGAATAGAATTTACATTAAGAAAAATTAGAGAAGACGAAGTCTGTGAGACCCCATTTAATAAAACCCATACATTCATGCATCCAACTAAAATAAAATCCAATCATATCGGTCAATAATTCATAATCAATCCCATTTATTATCATACACATCACCATATGCATCAAGAAATAACATTCATCTCATGAATAATAAACATTTAATATATATATTGATATCATTTAATGGGCAAAATTAGTTAGTATAAAATCTAATTTTGAATAAAAATAAACTCCTTTATTTAAATCCAAATTTAAATCAAAATAAAACTATTTTATTTTAATTTATCCTATTTTGAATAAAATAAACTATTTTATTTTAATCAAAATCTTTAATCAAAATAAATTCTTTATTTTTTAATTAATTATGGAATCCAATTCCATGTATATAAAAAAAATCTTTAATTAAAATAAACTCTTTTATTTTAATTAATTATGGAATCCAATTCCATGTAAAAAAAAAACTTTATTAAAGGAAACACGGATATTCTTTCCTATTCACAAATAAAATCCTTTATTTTGAATAATATGAAATCTTATTTCATATCTAAATAAACTCCTTTATTTAAGGAAATTAGGATTCTCTTTCCTATTCACAAATAAACTCTTTTATTTTGAATAATATGAAATCTTATTTCATATCTAAATAAACTCCTTTATTTAAAAAAGCATGGATTTACTTCCTATTCACAAATAAACTCCTTTATTTTAGGAAAAATAAAATCCAATTTCAACTCCAATTAGTTATCATGGAATCCAATTCCAACTCTAATTAGTTAAGATGAAATTCTAATTTTAAAATTAAAATAAATCTTTTATTTTAATATTAAAATAAACCTTTTATTTTAAAATTAAAATAAACTCTATATTTTAATATTAAAATAAACCTTTTTATTTAAAAATTAAAATAAACATTTTATTTTAATTATAAAATAATTAGGAATATATCATATATATATTATATATATTAGGTATATATATATATATATATATATATATATATAATTACGGAACACATATATATATATATATATATATATATATATATATATATATATATAAACGAAAAGTTCCTGGGCAAAAAAAAAAACCGTGCACTTTAAAAAAAAATGTTGCTGCCTTGTTTCTTTTAAACAAATGACACATGCGTCCCTTAAAAAAAAAACAGCAGCACGTTTTTTTTTTTTTTTTTTTGTTGATTTCTTTATTAAATTTTATACAATAAAATTATGCCCAATTAAATTGTTCTAAACACATATCAATATACAAATTAAATCTGAAACAATTAATAATTCGCATCAAGGTTTGGGCTCACGATGCCAATCACATTAGGTTTGTAATATTCATGTGCGCAATCAAATTGCAAAATAATGCGGAAGCGTGTAAAAATAAGAGTTTAAATATTTACAAACCATATACCCGGATCACCCTTTATGCACAATTATTAATTAAACGAAAAGATAAAGAATAAAATCATACCCTTGAAGATCGAGCTTCCTCAGGTACAAGTTCACCTCCAAATCCTTTCGCGTTCAACTTGAATCCATCGGGGTTTTGTTCCTTCCTTTGATCAACGTTAGCCACCCATATGTTTGGCCTCTGGAGGTGATCCACCAAGGAAGAAGAAAATTCAAGAAGAAGGGTGTTAGGCTAAACCCTAGTTTTTCTATCTCTATGAAAGAAGGTGCACTCTCCCAACAAATTGGAATTATTACGTATGTTGAAAAATCAACAACCCCCCACCCATAATAAACTCTCTTATTTATGATGATGTGGGCAACCCACCTTAACAATTAAGGAATTGGGATTTATTTAATTAATTAAATTCTTTTAATTAATTAAGCTCCCTAATCTTATTAGGGATAATTAATTAAACTCCTTTAACTAATTTTCCTTCCTAATCTAATTAGGAATAAATGAGAAATACTTATATTAAATTAATTCCTAAACTCTTTTAAAAATTAAAATAATAATAATTGTAATAATATTAATAAGACTCTCTTATTAATTTATATTTAATATTTCTAAAATATTAAATAATAAATATTAAGCTATTTAATTTATTCTATCACCATAGATTAAATTAAATATACTTAACATATATTATTACGATTATGCCATTAACTTCTTAAATAATTATTCTTCCTTTTATGGTGTGACCCTTTAGGTTCTCCATATTAAACCGGTTGTGAATAAATCAATTAGAACAATTCTAATCTTATTTAAATAAATAAATTAAATAATTAATTTATTTAAATAAATAATATTTATTCTACAATAGGGATAAGCCTCCCTAGCGATCAACGACTTTCCGGATAATATAGATTTCAACATTAATCATTAAAGAACCTTTGAGTAAATAGTTACCGTCTAATTCAATCCTTCCACCATACAATGTCCCAATTAAATATAAGACATGGAATTACTTGCCAAGTCTTATTTTATTTAATTATATGTATTTCGACTCTTAAATGCATGACTCAAATAATGCAAATTAGAAACTCCTTTCTAATTTCATTTTGCCTTAACCAAGGACTCTTTGGGTTGTCATTTATCGAATCACATAGGACATTTCTCTTCTTTTATTAGAAGTGGTAGATTCATTATTGATCATACATTATCTCCATGTACAACTTATTATACCCAAGCATACCTTTGATATACCCTAAGGGTCTTAAGAAATAAGTCAAAGTATAACTCATCATACACAAGATACTATGATGATCTCAAGTCCAAGGATCACTTGTCTTACTTATCACTACTGAGAATTCCTATTGACAGCAAATAAAACTCCATTAGGTATTCCTTAGCGAGCCACGCTTCGATTGAACTTAATCTCTAATAAGCACCTACATACTTGCTTTAGTGTCTCCACACAAATGATCATGAGATCAATCATCCTCATCCAATGAGCAAGCAACGTATGTACCAATCTATCCGAATTTCACTAATCCCCAATTTAGTAATCCAATGATTGGGAACTATTTTAGTTTTAAGCTTTCTAAGAATTTAGATCTCATTAGAATGATCATCATCATTATTCTAAAAACATTGCTTAAAACTATGGGTTTATCACATATTATAAAACAGCATCATGTAGATAATTAAAAGCCTTTAATAAATTAATACTTTTTATTAATAAATGAATAAGATTGTTACAAAGTATATGCTTTATCATCAAACATGATTGGCTTGTGTGCATACTACTTTCACAAGTAACTAAACACGAACAACAAATTATTAGTAAATGTGAATTATCTTCGAGGCCCCAATTCCAGAAATGCTCTAATGACTGAAATATATTATATCTCCAAAAGACTAGGGTTAAGATAATAGAAGAAAATAAATTGTGTAAGCTTGACAATATAGGTGCAGAAAAATCTTACCTTAAACATGATAACTGGCGCATGCATGAAATGTTGATAAACTCCAAACAATTCTATCAAGGTTTTTGCCTTCCACATGCCTATCAAGATATAGCTCATTAAACCACACACTGTTAGACCTGAATAAAATAATCATTCACAAAACAAACATGATAAAAGTATATTGTAAAAAAATTATCACAGAGGCAGTAGAATTAAAATTCAACTTAAGAGATTGTCCTATTGTACTATGTCTAAGAGTTACTTTAGGAAAGGATAAAGCGCCTGATCAAGTAAGCACCAAACATGCCACTTCTTTTTTTGGTCAATATAAGGGAATGTTAGTATCTTGATTTGAAACATTCCATTTTCTAAATGCCACTTGACAAGAACATAACAGAACTGAGGGCTAACTGCTAAATTTGACCCCATGTTACTGAACTACTATGAAATAATCATGCAAAAAAGCCAAAGATGCTTTATGTTTTCCACCACTAGAGTACCAATCTACAACAAGGATAGGTGTTCCCAAAAATGAATTCCAAAATTTTCATATCATAGCACGAAATACATACATTCTCCTCATGAGTTTTACCAATAGCACTACCCAAATTGCTAAGAAAGATTTTATCTTTCACATTGTTTGAGCCACAGTTTGGCTCTAGCATCACAAGTTCAGATAGCTAACTGCACAATATTAACACTTGTCATGTTGTTCAAAGACAATTTTTTGAATTAAGTGGGCAAAGAAGCAAGCTGTGCCCAACTCGCATCAAAAGAATAATATAATAATATAGTTCTCAAAGTCTTTGAAATTCACATGATTATTATTCCTCAAAACAATAGAATCACCCTAGTTACCACTCTTGCACACTTGCAGAAGCTAATAAAAGCAAGTTGTATAAATTAGCTCAAAATATATTATCTTCAATAATAACATAATCATAACAAAAAGGTTTCATAAAGAACAAGTCACCCTATTTAAGACTGTAATAGTCCAAAAATTTGGCCAATCTCTATCATAACCCCAGTGAAAGTAATTACTTAACTCATAACACCATTTTAGTTATTTTGCATCATCATTTTCCAAAACCAATCAACGGAGAAGTTATATATGTCACGTCCTTCAGCTCCTTTAGTTGGAGTCGTTATTAACCAGAGATATACCTATGATTTAGACCTTTCAGCCAAACTTTTATTTATAAACCACAATAGATAGCAATCAAAACTTCATAGAAAACAATAACACATCTATTATTAACAGTCCATAAACATATTTTTAGATACATTAGTAATCCTGAAACTAATAATTTCACACATTATAGAATCATAGTTTTTGAGTGTCGATCATCAAAATCGCTCAGATTATTTTAAGAACACAATATAACAGCTTGTTGTATTAGTTTTAAATTGCATACACTAGCACTTTAATGATTTCCAGAATTTTAATGATATTATTTATTTCATGCTTAATATGGATGAGTAAATTGATTTAAATGAAAAGAGATGTAAATTGATCTAAATTCTCAAGTATCTTTTGCTATATAAACAATTATACAAACATCGACATACATTTAACAGAGTGATTAATATATTACTGTGACTTCAGAATCTCTTTTAATTATGAAATAATGATGATACTATTGAATGAACAGTAAATAGATAACAGTAAATATTATTTATCTCTGACCATCATCCTCTCGAACGGATCATTTCCTTCAGGATGGACCAATGTCCTCCCGAACGGATCACATCCTTCGGGACGGACCTAAGCCTCCCGAACGGATCACTTTCTTTGGGATAAATCATCGTCCTCCCGAATTGATCATTTTCTTCGGGATGGACCGACGTCCCCCCAAATGGATCACTTCCTTTAGGACTGACCATCGTCCTCTCGAACAAATTATTTCCTTCGGAATGGACTGACGTCCTCCCGAACGGACAACATCCTTCGGGACGAACTGACATCCTCTCGAACGGATCACTTCCTTTAGGAGAGACCATCTTCCTCCCAAATGGATCACTTCTTTCGAGATGGACCGACGTCCTCCCAAACAAACAACATCCTTCGGGACGGACCGACGTCCTCCCTAATGAATAATGTCTTTCAGAACAGACTAACATCCTCCCGAACGGTTGAACATCTATCGTTTAATGTTTGCCATGACTAATTGATCCACTCACTTATTTTAAGTTCCTTATAAACAAGAGAGTTGGGAGCAATGCTGGGACATGAATATTTGGGCCCAGTTATTATGGTGGGCTAAAGTCCACATGGAGATATTTTAACCCATGTGGGATTCTGTTCTGGCAGTTGGAGTATTCTAAGGAATCTTGGATTCCTAATTATATTTAGTTTCCATTTATAAAAAGAGATGTTAGGATTTGTTCCAACTGCCTTTCTTTTAGGAGATCTTATACAATTCCTTTAAGAAATTATAGCTAATGAGGAATTCTAATCCAATACGGAGAATGACTCTGTGGAGGTGGCGAGATCACTATAAATACAAGGTTTTACTCTGATTCTAAAGTACACACATAATTCATTATTATTTTCTAGCACTAGAGTATTAAGGCTTCATTGTTAACCTTATTCAGCCTGTACTTATTCTCACACCGGAGTTATCCCCCAAATTGGCCCAAGCCGTTAAACTTTTGGTGTTTATCCGTTTTTGTACAGCATTGAATGCACTTTGATGATTAGAGCGCGTGAACAAATCTTGGCGTTAACAATATGTATATAGATAGATAGATAAATCTATTTTTCCATAATGAACAAGTTTCGTTTCCTAAAACACTTATATATAGACTTCGAATATTATTGTTGAAAGAGTTGGGAGACATGATTTGATAAACAAGGCAAACAAAGCTGAGTACCTAATTAAAGTAAGGAAAATGAAGATTTTTTTAATATTATTTTTCAAAAGAACTTATCATAGTGCTAAAGAAAATCTACTCAATTATTAAACTGTTAAAGTATCCGTCCCAAAAGATGACTGAAGTTACAAAACTTTTTATTCGGGTTAAATACACTTTTCCCAACTCTACTCGACCTCGGTTTACAAATGCATCACTGAAGTGAATTTTTTTACAATTGACTCATTAAACTACAAAATTTTATCAAATCGTTACAAATTCCGTTAAATGAGTTGACTTTTAACAGAAACTTGTGACATCGGATATGACCTAACCCACTTCTAATGACACATCATTTACTTCATGTGGGTTAGTCCTAGTTATGGCCATGGTGGAAACTCAATGGTTAAAACCAATTTGGTCGACTAAAGGCCAAACAGAGACATAAAAGGAAATCGCACAAAGGAGTGAAGGAGAGAGAAGATTCAAGCTCGAATTTCTCTTCTTGCTGGCGAATCTTGGTCTTTGATGCGAATATTGGTCTTGGATACGAATCTACTAGTGCGAATCTTCTGTGAGATATTCTAGATTTCTTTAATTTAGGGTTTGTGCACA
Organism: Panax quinquefolius; assembly: GCA_020205615.1. NCBI lineage: Eukaryota > Viridiplantae > Streptophyta > Magnoliopsida > Apiales > Araliaceae > Panax > Panax quinquefolius. Next base: position 130,403,267 of record CM035163.1, on the reverse strand, counting down.
TGGGTTGGTTGGGAATGGGTACGATTAAATTAGGGGTTTTTAATCTATTGTAGCCATCTTGTTTGTCTTGATGTTTTCTCCATCTTTCTAGACTTTATATATCTGACATGTGGTCCGTGGGATTTTATTCTTGCCATTGTTGTCTTCTTCGGTCCTCCCCATGTACTGCAAATAATATTTTTTAATTTTTTTTTGAATTTTTTTTTGTTTTCACAGAATGAGTGGGATTTGTGAATTGCATGTTCACTATGGGAGCAAATTTGTGAATCAGCCTAAAACTGAGTACAAGGGAGGTAAGGTTGAAATTTATCCCCGTGTTGATGTTGATTTTATCTGCATGACTGTAATTAAGTCATTTGCTGAAGCTTTAGATTATGATAGCAATGCTAAGGTTTATTTTAAGAATAATGGTCAAACTAGTGAAAGTGGTTATAGATTGGTGCATGATGATGACAGTATTAGAGACATGGTCAAAGTGTGTCTCCCTTTTGGTGTGATTGAATTTTTTGTTGATAATGTATTTGTGAATGGAAGAGGAATTGTGATTAAACCACCTGATATGAATGAACAAGTTGAAACATCTATTACTCAACCCCCCCCCCCCAATACAGAAGATAATAACAAGGGGAGTACTAGTGCAAATGCTAATATGCAGATGTCAAAGAGGACTAAGTAAAGGGTAGGTTTGAAGAATGAGACTATAAATAATCAGAGGATGAAGAGTAATAGAATTAAAATGAATCAGAAATCAAATAAAAAAGTGATTATACACCAATTATGATTGGGGACTCGGATAATAGTGATGCATAAAGTGATGGTGAAATATTAAGTAGTGATGAAAAATTATTAGAGGCTAGGAGGAGTTGTATGGAGTATAAAGTAGAGATGGATAGAGTTGAAACAGAGGCAGGTGAAGGTGATGAAACAAAATTTGTTGATGGGGATGTAGGTGATGGTAATACTAAGGGTGTTGAGGGTGATGTTGAGGGGGCAGGTCAAGGTGAAGAGGCTGAAGAAACTGGGAATGAGGGAGATGATGAAGGGGAAGAAGTTGGTGAGGCTGAGGGTGATAAAGGTGCAGAAGGTGTTGAGGCTGGGGGTGATAGGTCAGTGAATGAGGTTACGAAAGAGGTTGATAGAAATATTGAGGGAGATAATGTCAGTGACTCTGATGATGATAGTGATTAGCACAGTGAGTATGAGGACAGTGATGTTAAGGTCCCCCCTCAGAAAGAAGTGAAAATGAGAACCTTGGTTTTATGCGCCCCCTTGTAAAAAAGAAAAAGCATGTACATTGTGATGTTTTTAACCCAAAAAACAAAGAGAAAGCACATAAAGTTTGCACACTATCAGATTTTTACCAATTTTAAGGAATTCAAGACTGCCATTAGAGACTATTCAATTGCTAATGGCAGGAAGTTATGGTACAAGGTAAAAAACAAGGAAATAGTGCATGTTAGGTATGATAAGGGTTGTCTTTAGAAACTGTGGGCCAGATATATTCAAGGGATTGAGAATGTGAAAATAAAGTCAATACTGGACACACATAATTATGTGTACAGTTTTAAAAATAAGTTGGAAAACACCAAATTTTTGGCAGAGTTTTATGGAAAGAGGATGAGGAAAAATCCAAACTGGAGGTTGAAGGACATGTAAGAAGGGATTAAAATTAAGTTGAAATTGGATGTAACACTTGTGAAGTGTATGAGGGTCAGGAATTTAGCTTTGGCAAGTATACATGTAGTTATGAAGGAACATTATTCAAGGGTTTAGGATTTTGGGGTAAAGATTATGAGAAGTAACAAAATGAATACAGTCAACATCAAAACCACTAGGCTTAATCTTGAAGATGAGGTCATGTTCAAGAGATTTTATGTTTGCTATGACAGCTTAAAGAAAGCTTGGAGAGAGGGTTGTAGGCCAATTATTGGATTGGATGGTTGTTTCTTAAAACTGTATGTGGGGGTTAATTGTTATTTGCTGTGGGAAAGGATGGGAACAATCAAATGTTCCCTGTAGCTATGGCTGTTGTAGAAACTAAAAATGGTGACAGTTGGAAATGGTTTTTGGAGTTATTGGTTGATGACTTTAAACTTGGTGAAGGCTATGGATTTACTATAATCAGTGTCCAAAAAAAGGTATATATTTACTATAAATGTCTCTGTTTTACTAAATGCCTCTGTTTTACTAATTGCGTATGCTTTACTAACTGAGTTTGTGTTGTACATGGTTTGAAGAATGCCATATGTGAACTGCTTCCTCAGGTTGAGCATAGAAATTGTGCTAGACACATTTATGGTAACTGGAGGAAAAGGTTCACTTCACAGGCACTAAAGAGATTGTTTTGGGAAGTTGCATGTGCAAGTCATGATCAAGCACATAAGAGAGCAATGGGGGAGATTAAGAGGCTTTTTAGCCCTACACATGATAAGATTGTGGAGCACGATCCAAAGGTTTGTTCTAAAGCTTATTTTGGCACTCATTCAAAGGGTGATAATGTTGAGAATAACATGTCTGAATGCTTTAATGCTTGGATTATCAAAGCTAGGTACATTATTACTAACTTACTACAAATTGTATGATTGGAATTGTATTATCAAGTTACACAAGTCAAATGTCAGTTACACTTACTCTTATATCAATATTATCTAGGTACATGCCAGTTCTAACAATGCTTTAGGAAATTCATGATCAAATCATGGTTATATTGCATCAGAAAAGGGATGCTATGCTTAAGTCAGAGGATTTAATTTGTCCAAGAATTAAGAAGAAACTTGATGCAACCATCATTGCCTCTGCCCATTGTGATCTACTTTGGGATGAAAAAACCTCATTCCAAGTCAAGGAAAGAGGTAGAGCATTTACTGTTAATCTTAATGATAGAACTTGTGCTTGTAGAGTGTGGGACCTTACTAGCATCCCATATTGTCATGTTGTCTCAACAAATCAGTCAATTTATCAAAATCCAATAGACTATGTAGCTCACTGTTATAGTAGAAATACTTACCTCAAGACTTATAGTCATACTCTTGAGGTGTTAAATGGTGAAGATTTCTGGGAATTCACAGGCTGTGACATTATGGGGCCTCCACCAATACCAAAGAAACTGAGAGGCAGGCCACAGAGGCGGAGAAGGAGAGAAGGTTGGGAAGACAAAGGAAACAATGGTCAAGTGAAGAGGGTGAGTAGAGTAGGAAAGAAAATGCATTGTAGCATTTGTAAAAAGTCTAATCATAGAAGGAACCAATGCCCAGTTAAAGAGACCAATGCAGAGCCCACAAGAGAGCAATTTGAAGAGCCAACTGATATATTTAATATCAAGAACCCACTGCACATCCTACTGCACTACCTGGTATAATAATTAGAGAGGGAGACCAATTCAACAAAGCAAAGGAACCAACACCTAATGTAAGTTTCCATTTAGCATGTTCATTATATTTACTGAGAATGATAAAGACTAACTATGAGATATATGTTACAGTACACAAGTAAAGGTAAAGAAAAGGTGGGATGCTCTAATAAAAAAGGGAAAGATAGACCCCCACAGGCATTTATGTTTGTAAGTAAAAGCATACCTATATTGGTCTACTTTCCATGTTATCATTTAATTGCTTAATTAATTTGAGAGCTTTTATATTTTGTAGATGCCAACTCCACACGTGATGAGTACTACTGATTTTCCTATCAATAATACCCCTCCAGTCAGTACCCCGCCAAATGAATTATACCCTAGTGGAATGGGCTTCCAAACACCAAGTCTAAGCTCAGTTTCTTCCAAAATTCAAACCAGAAGAGGAGGAAAAAGGAAGATAAATGTTAACAACCAAGAATCTACAAGAGGGAGATACAAAATTCTAAGGAAGAAGGATAGGGCAAAGTTAGATACAAATTAGGATTTTTATCTTTTGGGACTGATTTTTGGGATATTAAGTTATTGGGTAAAATACAAAGTCGACCACTGAACTTTAGGGGTTTTTGGATATTGAGCCCTTTTCTTTTGGTCAACGCAAATTGAGCCCCTTTTTATTAAAAAAATTTGGACTTTGAACCCCAGGCGACACATGTGCGTTGACTTGCTTACGTGGCGCCTACGTGGCAGATCTGACGTGAATATTTTTAATTTTATTTTACATGTGGAAGAGCTGACGTGGCCGTTTTTGAAATTTTTTCCCCAAAAATATGTAGCTACTTGGATTTGAACTCAGAACCTCTAGTATGGAATTTTGGCCCAATGACCACCTGAGCTACAAGGCCTACTTGTTATTATTTTGCAAGGATTAATATTTATAACTAAATTAGATCTGCTAATAGAATAATGTTATATCAATTCGAGCAATTAAGGGTTATTTTGTATTAGACAATAATAATAAAAACAACAATAATAATAATGACAATAATAATAATAATAATAATTACTATTATTATTATTATTACTATTATTATTATTATTACTATTACTATTACTATTACTATTACTATTATTATTATTATTATTATTATTATTATTATTATTATTATTATTGTTGTTGTTGTTGTTGTTGTTGTTGTTGTTATTATTATAATTATTATTATTAGTATAATTAATATTATTATTATTATTAATAATAATATTATTATTAATAAAACTCTATAAGCAACTTTTGTATTACATTATTTGTCTAGCAAATCGCATGATCAAAGTATGATTAATAATATTAATTATACTAATAATAATAATTATTATTATTATTATACTAATAATAATTATTATAACAATAATAATAAAAATAATAATAACAATAACAATAACAATAACAACAACAATAATAATAATAATAATAATAATAATAATAATAATAATAATAATAATATTACTAATATTAATAATAATAATAATAATAATAGTAATAGTAATAATTATAATAATAATAATTATTATTATTATAATAGTAATAATAATTATTATTATAATTATAACTATAATAGTAATAGTAATAATAATAGTAATAGTAATAGTAATAATAATAGTAATAATAATTGTTATTATAATAATTATAATTTTTATAATTATTATTTTTATTATTATTATTGTTTTTATTATTATTGTCTAATACAAAATAACCCTTAATTACTCGAATTGATACAACATTATTCTATTAGCAGATCTAATTTAGTTATAAATATTAATTCTTGTAAAATGATAACAAGTAGGCCTTGTAGCTCAGATGGTCATTGGGCCAAAATTCCATACTAGAGGTTCTGAGTTCAAATCCAAGTAGCTACATATTTTTGGGAAAAAAATCAAAAAGGCCACGTCAACTCGTCCACATGTAAAATAAAATTAAAAATGCTCACGCCGATCGCGCTTATCGCGCAGTATTAATAAACGCCCACATAATAAGTCAACGCATTACGTGTGGCGCTTACAGGGGTTCAAAGTCCAAATTTTTTAATAAAAAGGGGTTCAATTTGCGTTGACCAAAAGAAAAGGGCTCAATACCCAAAAACCCCTAAAGTTCAGTGGTCGACTTTGCATTTTACCCTTAAGTTATTAGGTTTCTTATATTTTGGGACTGATTATGGTATTTTGTATGCAATTATTCTACTGAACTGGATGATTGTTAATATATGGTTCTGTAATGCTAGATAATGCATTTTGGTTATGTGATTTTGGTGAATGCTTGGAATATGTAATGGTCTGTTATCTTCCATTGACTTAATGCTTTATCTTTTATAATACAAAAGCTTTTGTTATTGTCTAAGCATTATACCTGAAAGAGAAAAGTTATATTGCTACTATATTAGTACTAGTTCATGTTTGCAGTACCTGAATATGCATATACTTTGTTGTGCATTGTGATGAGCTTTATGATATGGTGGATTTGTGGATTCTACATTACTTCTATTAAGGTTGTTGTGTTGTGTAGTGTTACTTTATCATATACATTCGAATGAATATTGTGTGGATGGAATTGCCAATTACTTCTTGTTTGTTAACAATGTACCTCTTGTTTGTTATTACTGCTACCACTTCAATTTGCACCAAACATCAATTCAATTCAATGCTCTGCTTCAACATGGAGTCATAATGAACTAAACATCAATTCAATGCTCTGCTTCAACAAATAAGCATTTAATTCAATACTACTCAGCCAAATCAACATTCAATACATACTTGCCAACCATCAAAACCAACATTAAGCATTCAATACATACTTGCCAAAATAACCTTCAATACATACTTTAATCCTTTACTACATTTAAATATACAGATCTATACATTTGGTTGTAATACAATGAAAAATAAAATCCAAGAAACTACTAAACCAATCCATAATTTCTTCTCCATCGAACTTTGCTTGTCAATTTTCTTCCTCAACTGCTGCCCTTGTCTTTGCATCACCAAAACCTTTTTTTCTTCATTGTTTATCTCACCTTTGCTCATCAATGTGTTCCCTAGAGCGTGAAATCAAATTTTTGTATTGACCCCAGTACAAAACCCATTTCTAAAACCCTTAAATATTTCTTTAACAAAAATGAACGTATCATGCGCTAAGGATAATGGCTCGAGCTATTGAAGATTAAGATCATACCATTCAATATCATTATGGAAGAGAGAACGTGGTAGCTGACGCGTTGAGTAGAAGATAGTATGCGTTTACGAGTACGGTGTTGTTAACACAAAGACCCATTTCGTATAACTTATAAATGATGAAGATAGAGTTAAAGACTCTAGGGACCCACGTGAAAATAACAAATATACGAGTAGAATCGACTTTAATCGATAAAGTTAAAGCCGCTCAAGCTACACACTCGAATCTAATGAATATGAAGAAGAAGGTTTAAGAAGGCGTTATCTTAACCCTTGATTATATTGGCCCATTTAAAATTCTCGATTGAGTAGGAACTGTGGCCTATAGACTCGTTTTACCGCCAAGTATGTCGCGTGTTCATAACGTTTTTCACGTATCGTTGTTAGTAAAAACTTAGTCTTGGGGGACTTTGGAGCCAAATTTTGGAATAATTAATGAATCTGAAAAATTATGAAATCATGGGGGTTTTATAGAGCATGTTACAAGCTTTCCATAGCCTCGAAAATGGACTAATTCCGATAACGGATGAAGAAGTTATGAAGATTTGAAGTATGTGCGTTAAAAGTTGCAAAATCTGGAAAATTGGAGCTAAGTGTCAAGGGTCGAGCGCCTAGGCGCTAGGCTCGGCGCTTAGATTCTGTTCTTGGATGCCTAGGCGCTTGCCCAATGCCAAATTTGGGCGCCTAGGCGCTGGTCAAGTGTTAAGCCAAAATATATCCGAACGTCCTTTAGTAAATTGGGCATAACGTTTTCATACGAACTCCGATTGAGGTGATTTAGGATAATTCGGAAAGATAACGAGTAGACCTATAACTTTTGTTCTTTATATTTTGATATTTAAGGTCGGTATTAAGGCCTAAAATGGCTATTTTAGGGACTGATGTGCATTCAGAGGAAATCGGAGGACATCGGGCATGCACGTATGCAACGTGTAATGTTTTCGACGATAAAGGTATTCAAGGTTATACCTCAAGAGTTGGAATATGAAATGAAGTCAAGGTATCCTCAACTCTTCGGCATACCAGGTACGTACATAAATTTTGAGGGCGAAATTTCATAAGGAGAGGAGATTGTGAGACCCCAAATTTTATGAATAATGATTTAACTTTCTCGAAATATTTTTTTTGAATATTATGGTGTGGATTTGATATAATGTTATAGTTGTGGGTAATATTTATAAATTTTGAAAAGTATGCAAGTTGTTGTATAATATTCGATTGGTGGGAATATTCTTTTGTCGGGAATATCCGCATGCGACAAGACAATCATTGGTGGACCCATGGTAATTATTGTCGAATTGAGAAAATGACAAAAATATTTTTATGAAAATAACTACGGAAGTTTTACCGTTAAAACTGCTGAACTACTCAGTAGTAAAAAAATGCGATGTCTGGCGTGGTTGCATAAGTAGCACACGGTATTGATTATTGATGCTTACGTGAGAAGTCACTCGGTTATACTCAATTATTACTTTCATAATTCTTTGCATCATATCTCTCATATTATTGATTCGATTATTGTCACAGTATCATCTGCATAATATGATATATTATTAAATCAATAATTGAGACGACAAAGTTATTCATATTATTAAATTACAATATTTACAATGTCTAGAAGTTCTGTCAAGGAGAGGTTTGGTCACCTAATTGCATGTTAATGGGGAGAAATCCTTATTGGAAAGCCCCCTCTTTCCTGGGAACGACCTGATTGTTAAATATTGTGAATTATAATATTAATGATGAATAAGTTCGTGTTGATTAAAGATGAAATTGATAGTTTCATTGTGTTGAAATTATTTGTGTTAGTGGAAATCGACATTTATTTTGATAATAATTGATGTCTGGAGGTTATATTATTCAATTGGGTATTCGGGGCACTTTTCGTGTCGGAGTACTATTCACAGGTTACTATTCACCCAATTACTATTCACTCTAGTATTGTTCACTCAGGTATTTGGGGCACTTTTTGTGTCGGAGTACTATTCACGAGTTACTATTCACCCAAATTACTATTCACCCGAATATTATTCACTCGGGTATTTGGGGTATTTTTCGTGTCGGAGTAACTATTCACGGGGTACTATTCACCCAAAAAATATATTTCTTTTTGGTCCAAATCATTTTTGGGTACAATATTATTCCATGAGGAGATGTGCTAATTTTTCAGACCGTTGGTTGAAATTATTATAGTAAATCAATATGGATCGTTGATTTAAAGTTTTAATAGTAAATTAATATGGATCGCTGGTTTAAAGTTTTAATAGTGAATCAGTATGGACCGTTGCTTTAAGTTTTAATAGTAAATCAATATGGACCATCCGTTTAAAATTGAATCAATCTGGACCGTTCATGAATAAGTTACTATTCAGTCCATTCTTCTATAAATAGAAGCTCATTCCTTCATTATTTCTTACAAATTCACTGAAAATCTAGAGAGAGAAACTATAGAGAGAAAGAAGAAGAGAAGTCTGCTACCTCATTTTTTCAATATTCATTTTTTTTAAGGTAAGGGGTATTATTTCTTTCGTATTCATGAAGAGAGCTTTTGTTATTCCATTCCTTATTATTCTGTTGGAATAACCTGTCTATGCGAAGTACCGCATACATGGTGAAATTCTTATGTTATTTCATTCTTTATTATTATCACTACAAAAAATGGGCCTTTAGCAACGATTTTTCGGGCAACAACTTTATAAGTCGTTGCTAAAAGTATATGTTTAGCAACGAATTTTGTCCTTCGTTACAGATTGTGTCAGGCTTTCACTTTTTGCAACAAAATTCATAAGTCGTTGTAAAATTTTGTTGCCAATTCATTGGTGGGAAAAAATTTCGTTAGAAATTCGTTGCAAAATTTTCGCCCACTTGATTTCTCATCATCGTGGGCAATGAAAGTTTTTTTGTTGCTAAAAATGGGGCTTTAGCAACCATTTTTCATGTAACGACTTTATAAGTCGTTGCTAAAAGTGTATGTTTAGCAACGAAACTTCTCCTTCGTTGCAGATTGTGTCAAGCTTTCACTTTTTGCAATGAAATTCATAAGTAGTTGCAAAATTTGGAAACAAAATTCGTTAAAAATTCGTTGCAAAATTTCTAACCACTTGATTTCTCCTCATCATGGGCAACGAAAGTTTTTTTGTTGCTATATTTCGTTGTCTAATATGGACCACATTCATTGGCAACAATTTTTATTTTCATTGCATATTTTATACAACTTTTTGCAACGACTATTAAAATGTTGCCTTAAATTAATAATAATAATAATAATAATAATAATAATAATAATAATAATAATAATAAAAGTCGTAATAATAATAATAGTACTAATAATAATAATAATAATAATAACAATAATAATAATAATAATAATAATAATAATAATAATTAAATAATAATAATAATAATACTAATAATAATAATAATAATAATAATAATAATAATAATAATAATAATAATAATAATAGTACTAATAATAATAATAATAACAATAATGAAATAATAATTATAATTATTATTATTAATAGTACTACTACTAATAATAATAATAACTAATAATAATATATAAAGTGACTATGAATATTTTTTTAATATATATATATATAAGTAAACAAATATTCATATAAATATTTATAAATTTATCTCTAAATATTTATATAAGTATTTATAAAAAGTATTCATATCTAAATTTTAGATGAAATATTTATAAATTTATAAATAAATATTTGCTTATAAATTTTAAAGATAAATTTATATGAATATTTGTTTATAAATATTTATATGAATATTTAGAGATAAATTTATAAATATATATATTAAAATATTCATAATTACGTTATATAAATATTCATAGTTTCTTTATATATATTTAGTTTAATGTGGAGATTTAAGATGGGTATATATATATACAGATGGTAATAAAATTTATCTAATACACAAAAAAGACAAAAATCACTTTTACACCACTATGGTTGTAGTATTTTAACCAATTAGCCACTGTGTTTTTAAAATATTCAATTAGCCCATTGTACTTTTTTAAAATGTTTAATCAACCCATTCCGTCCAATTTCTTGGACGGACGTTAAATAATTACACACATGGCATTAAAAAAAACAAAAAATTATTATTTTCTGATGTGGCAACACAAAAAAATAAAATAAAATAAAATCATTGATTATGTGGCATGTACAATACATGTTGACTTTATATTTAACTGTATAAGACCAAAATTTTTAAGTATTTTAACTGACTTTATAAGTATTTTAAAATATAAAAGTATTTTTATTTTTATTTTTATTTTTAAAATAAGACATACATATTATATATATTATATTATTAAATTTTATTAATATTATACATATTATAAATATTTAGGTAAAGAAAAAGAAAGAAAATAAAACATAAAAATATTTTTATTTTATAAGTATTTTAAAACATAAAAGTATTTTTATTTTTATTTTTAAAATAAGACATACATATTATATATATTATATTATTAATTTTTATTAATATTATACATATTATAAATATTTAGGTAAAGAAAAAGAAAGAAAATTTCATTATTTCTTTATGTTTATAAATATTAATTTATTTATGTTTATAATTTGCATTATTTCTTTTTTGTCTAAAAATTTCAAAAAAAAATTTGGCCTTATACAATTAAATATTCGCCACGTCAGCCCGTGATCTGCCACGTAGGCACCACGTACGCAGGTCAACGCACATATATCACTTTAAAATTCCAATTAAAGTGATATATTATAATGATATCACTTAAAATTCATCAAATTATTATTATAAATATTGTCATTAAAATATGTCATATTTAAAATTTATCTAATAAATTATTTATAAATTTAGTTGTATTTTGCACAAGTTATTAAACTTATTTATTAAAAAATAAAGTTTAAGTTGCTTTCAATAAACTATAATGAAGAGATTTTATATCTAGTTGTTCTATTATATCAATAATTGGTGATTATTGAGAGCATAAGTTAAAAAACTACGAAGAGCTCTCGAGAGAAGTGTATACATGTATCAGGCTATATTTATTTACGTCTGGATGCATCTGAATGAGTTTGAGTTTGACCGAATAAGTCATTTTAGACTATTTGTTTTACATTTGTTTGAGTCATAATTGAATTCTACTTGTTTGTTTTATTATTTATTCAAGTATATGCATATGTGTGCTCACTACAAGAAATTGAGGCTCTTGCGAAGGAAATTTTGTGAGTGAATTGTTTCCTTCTCAAATAAGTCTTTTTTGTGAGGGACTAATGAAGAAATTTTTTATTTATGAAATAAATTTTATTCACAATATGTAATTAGTGAAAATTTTTTTGTTAGGAAAAAATTCTTCATTACTTTGCTTGAAGTAAATCATAGAGAATCAATGATATATTTTCACAAAAATATTTCTAATTTTAAATATAGATATTAAATTAATATAAAATAATTTTTAAAATTTTAAGTATATATTCTATTAAAGGTACATGTTAATCATTTTAATTACATTAACTAAAGTTTAAAATTATAAACTATATTTGGTATACATTGAGAATTTAACAACATATTTTAAAGTTACTAATATTTAACTAGGGAAATTGATATTTTCATAAGAAAATTTGATAGTTCTACAAGTCTCTTATCACATGAATTAGTAAATGAGACCCGCATTTATTTGAATAAAATTTGTAAAAATATCAAAATTGCTTTGTAGAAATAACAATTCCTTTTAACCAATAAGAATTTAATATATTTTCAAAGGGCTAGTATTTTGGAATTTAACATAATTTTTTGTTGCCATCAATTTTTTTACTCAAAAAAATAATTATTTATCAAATTATAAGAAAAAGTCTCTCCTACTAAAATAGTCATTTTTTTCATACAATCAACTCCTTTTTTAAGTATAGTTTGGAGCTTTTGTTGGTTGTTGCTAGGAGTGAGCAAAAACGGATAAAATCGAATTACCGAATCGGACCGAAATTTTTTAACCGAATTATTTTGGTTTTTTGGTTTTTTTTACAATTTTGGTTATATCTGAATTATTACTCAGTATTCGGTTACTGTTCCGATTTTTAAAAAACAGGTTATTAGGGTATCCGAATAACCAAACCTTAATACTTAAAAAAATTAATTTTATAATATTATTATTATTATATACTATCTAAGACTATAAGTCTATGACCGAGTCCATTTCAGGAGAGTAGATCATCTGTTCCTAAATTTTCTGTCTCCTTATGTCTCTCTATTTAAATTTTGACATACAGTCTCTTATTTAACATTAATTAATTCTAAAATTAAATAAAAAGATATGTGTCAAAATTTAAGTGGGGGACACAAAGGGACATAGAATTTGGGAATTTGGGGATAGAGGATCTGCTCTCCCATTTCAGATCCCATTTTGCCCTAGCCCCCTTAGCCCGCTCCTCAGCCTCTTCTCTTCAGTCTTCACTTTTGCCTCTTGAGTCTCGACTCTTGCCAGTTGCCTCTGCCCTCTTGAGTCTCGACCGTCGCCTCTCTCCTGCCTCCGCCTCTCGGCTCTCAAACGCGCCTCGGCCGACGGCCTCTTAAGTCTCGAAATTGGTATGTTTGTTTGTTAGTTGTTACTTGTTATATACTTTGATACTTACATCTGATTTTGATTTGAACCCTTTTACGGGTTATTAGATCATTTAGACGATGTCTTGTTATTGATTCAAGAACACTTTTACGGGTTATTCGATCATTCTGAGTTAGGCTTATGATTTCTAAGGTGGGTAATCTTATGATTCTTTCATAAATTTGGAATTTTTTTTTTACTTGGGTATTGTGAATTGTGGGTGTTTCTTATTTTGGTTTGATAATTATTTTCGATGACTATGTTTATTGAGTTGTAAAAAATTTCATCTCAAGTTACAGCTATGTATTTCCTTGAACTAGTTTGTCTATTTAAGTTATTAAGCTTGTTATCACTATATATTTTTTACTCTGTGACAAAACTAGATTACTCTGTGACCCATTCTGTTGCATCATTCTAGGATTTTGGCTAATTACTTGGCACAACAGCTAATTCTTATACAAAGTAAAAATGACTGCTTGATCTATACATCTCATTGTTTTTACTTGGTCATACTAAAACTTACTAGTTGGAGAGAACACATGTTAGTACCCATAATGAGTTTTTATCGGTGAAATCAATGAAATTTACATAATTACATAACATTTTTAATTACCGTTGTCCCCCGAAAATCTAATTTAGTGTAGGCCTAGCTATAACTTTTTTGGCTATGCAAAAAAGTGTTATAATGATATTCCTTTTAGCTACGAATTGTGTAATAAAGTTTATTTACAGCAACCTGTTTTGCTAATTGTTGATAATAATGTAGACTTTCAATGAGATTCAAACACTAATTAGTAAAACTAATGGAAAAGTTGTTGGGGACTTAATTCAGTTCAGTCTTTGGACCTGAGTCGTAATTCCTTTACTGGGCCAGTGCCATCTGAAAGTAGTATGCACACAAGCCAATCATGTTTGATGATAAAGCATATACTTTGTAACAATCTTATTCATTTATTAATAAAAAGTATTAATTTATTAAAGGCTTTTAATTATCTACATGATGCTGTTTTATAATATGTGATAAACCCATAGTTTTAAGCAATGCTTTTAGAATAATGATGATGATCATTCTAATGAGATCTAAATTCTTAGAAAGCTTAAAACTAAAATAGTTCCCAATCATTGGATTACTAAATTGGGGATTAGTGAATCCGGATAGATTGGTACATACGTTGCTTGCTCATTGGATGAGGATGATTGATCTCATGATCATATGTGTGGAGACACTAAAGCAAGTATGTAGGTGCTTATTAGAGAATAAGTTCACTGAACGTGGCTCGCTAAGGAATACCTAATGGAGTTTTACTTGCCTGCCAATAGGAATTCCTGTAGTAATAGTAGTACAAGTGATCCTTGGACTTGAGATCATCATAGTATCTTGTGTATGATGAGTTATACTTTGACTTATTCCTTAAGACCCTTAGGGTATATCAAAGGGTATGCTTGGGTATAATAAATTGTACATTGAGATAATGTATGATCAATAAAGAATCTACCACTTCTATTAAAAGAAGAGAAATGTCCTATGTGATTCGATAAATGACAACCCAAAGAGTCCTTGGCCAAGGCGTAATGAAATTAGAAAGGAGTTTCTAATTTGCATTATTTGAGTTGTGCATTTAAGAGTCGAAATACATATAATTAAATAAAATAAGACTTGACATGAATTCTATGTCTTATATTTAATTGGGACATTGTATGGTGGAAGGATTGAATTGTATTTGTAACTATTTACTCAAAGGTTCTTTTATGATTAATGTTAAAATCTATATTATCCGGAAAGTCGCTGATCGCTAGGGAGGCTTATCCCTATCAGAGAATAAATATTATTTATTTAAATAAATTAATTATTTAATTTATTTATTTAAATAAGATTAGAATTGTTCTAATTGATTTATTCACAACCTAGGTTTAATATGGAGAACCTAAAGGGTCACACCATAAAAGGAAGAATAATTATTTAAGAAGTTAATGGCATAATCGTAATAATATGTTATGTATATTTAATTTAATCTATGGTGATAGAATAAATTAAATAGCTTAATATTTATTATTTAATATTTTAAAATATTAAATATAAATTAATAAGAGGAGTCTTATTAATATTATTACAATTATTATTATTATTTTAATTTCTAAAAGAGTTTAGGAATTAATTTAATATAAGTATTTCATTTATTCCTAATTGGATTAGGAAGGAAAATTAGTTTAAAGGAGTTTAATTAATTATCCCTAATAAGATTAGGGGAGCCCTTTAATTAAAAGGGTTTAATTAAATAATATCTTATTTTATTAGGGTTACTTGATATCTTTATAAGAGAGTCTTATATCGGATATCAAGACTACGTCGATATTTCCAATGGTTGGAGAGTACGCTCCTTTTACATAGAGATAGAAAACTAGGGTTTAGCCAACCACCCATCTTCTTGAATCCTTCTTCTTCCTTGGTGGATCACCTGTAGAGGCCAAACACTTGGGTGGCTAACGTTGATCAAAGGAAGGAACCAAACCTAGTGAATTCAAGTTGAACGCGAAAGGATTTGGAGGTGAACTTGTACCTGAGGAAGCTCGACCTTCAAGGGTATGATTTTATTCTTTATCTTTTTCGTTTAATTAATAATTGTGCATAAAGGGTGATCCGGGTATATGGTTTGTAAAATTTTAAAACTCGATTTTTACACGCTTCCGCTTATTTTTGCAATTTGATCAAGCTTTCTTAATATTACAAACCTAACAAAGGCATCGAGAGCCAAACCTTTATGCTAATTATTAATTATTTTAATTTGATATGTATATTTATATGTGTTTAGAACAATTTAATTGGGCATAATTTTATGATATAAAATTTATTTGAAAAAAAAAAAATGGCTTTGCTTTTAAAACCCAAGACCGCGATTCGCGAATCCGGATTTTTCTTTTTTTTATTTTTTATTTTGGTTTGAATTCCAGACTTCGGTACTATAATTAAAGGTAGCAGGAGCATGCATTTTTTGAGATTCAAGTGAACCAATTTTTTAAAGTTGCAGGAGATTTTTAATTTAAAAGGATTTCATGAATTCAAGTGTACTTTAATCCAAGTTAATTCTGGATTCATGTTACTTATATATTATATATATACTATATATATTACCGTAATATATATTATGTATATGTAATATATATTTTAATAATTTTATAATTAAAATAAAATTTATTTTAATTTTAAAATAAAGTTTATTTTAATTTTAAAATATAAAAAAAAAGGTTTATTTTAATTTTAAAATTAAATTTCATGCTAACTAATTAGAGTTGGAATTGGATTCCGTGATAACTAATTGGAGTTAAAATTGGATTCCATGTTTTCTTAAATAAAGGAGTTTATTTAGATATAAAATAAGATTTCATATTATTCAAAATAAAAGAGTTTATTTGTGAATAGGAAAGAAAATCCGTGTTTCCTTAAATAAAAGAGTTTATTTAAATATGAAATAAGATTTCATATTATTCAAAATAAAGGAGTTTATTTGTGAATAGGAAAAGAAAATCGTGTTTCCTTAAATAAAGGAGTTTATTTTTTTTACATGGAATTGGATTCCATAATTAATTAAAATAAAGGAGTTTATTAAATATTTTGATTAAAATAAAATAGTTTATTTTATTCAAAATTGGATAAATTAAAATAAAATAGTTTTATTTTGATTTAAATTTGAATTAAAATAAAGGAGTTTATTTTGATTCAAAATTAGATTTTATACTAACTAAATTTGCCCATTAAATGATATCAATATATATATTAAATGTTTATTATTCATAAGATGAATGTTATTTATTGATGCATATGATGATGTATATGATAACAAATGGGATTGATTATGGACTATCGACCAATGTGATTGGATTTTATTTTAGTTGGATGCATGAATGTATGGGTTTTATTAAATGGGGTCTCACAGTACCTCGCCTTCTCTAAATTTTCTCGAATGTAAATTCTATCTCCTCCTATGTACTTCCCTCGATCACGATCAAGGTTTCTATTTATTTTAAATAGTTTTGTAATAGGAATAGTTAGAATTAATTTTGAAAAATTAGAGATCAAGGAGCAAGGAGCGCTTGAAGACCCGTTTGTAATGGATCCCGGGTTTAAAGGTAATAGTTATATTTAAATATTATTTCTTGCACCCCTAGGGTTTGACCTTTTGGTTCACTTGGTGGCTCTAGTGAACCAAACTAGAATAAAAGTCCATAATCAATCCGGGTAGAATATAGTATTCTATATGTGCATGCTTATACTATATATATTATATATTATGCAAACATGCTTCGCATGTTAATTAATATGACGCGTATTTTATATATATATATATATATATATATATGTGTGTGCATGTGCGCTAAACAAGATGAGACATTTAATAGTAAATCCCTCAATTTTTTTTATATATTAAGTCCTAAGCGTTCAAAGATATTTGGAATATCGAACGTCGCCTTCTAGCATGATAAAATTAATAGAGTATTAAATATTTAATATAAGTTTGTTGTGTCACCACAAGGCAAGTATTAAGTATTTAAGATGTTAATTTATCACATTTGATGATTATAAAGAAAATTGAACATTATTGTTTTGTTGTGTCACCACAAGGATGATATTTTTCTTTTTTGAATATATGGAGTGCTAGGTTGGACTTAACTTGGATAATTTTGATTCAGATGTGCCACCACTTGATCAAAATAATCTAAGAGGCAAAATACAAGGAGTTGCATAGTTGATGTAATTGACAAGAGTTGTCTACCTATTTATTTATATATAGTTTGTTGTGTCACCACAAGGCTATATACATTTGAAATGAGATCCTTATTCTCACTAGCATATCTTTAATTAGATATTGCCGAACTATATAAGTGAGGGTAATATAGTTTGAAGAAAATAGTGGGAGATACCAATTTAAAACAAGACCTAAATTATTTTGGTAATTATAAAAGAATTTATGTTAAAATGTTGTTAATTACAAATTCATTTACAGAATTTTACGATGTCTAAAATTACTATCACTGCGAAGCATATTAGATGCTAAATTAACCGTAATCAATTTAACTGGATTGGTTAAGGAATTTGAGAATAGTTCTCATAGTGAAAAGCTATCTTATGTCCTTAATACGCCTATCCTCGCAATGGTTGCGCATAATGCCTCTGAGAAGAGATTGCTACTTTTAGAAAGTGGCAAGATGATGCACAAATAAGCTTCAATGCATCATGCTCGCATCCACGAGTAACGAGCTTCAACACAAGATGAAACTATGGATGCTCCTACTATATTCCCGCACATCAAGTAGTTGATGGTGAGGAAAGTAGGGGCGATAGATATCGACATCTAAGGAGCTCTTCCGATCTAGAATGGCCAATGGCACTATAAATGCATAAAAAGTTCTTAACATAATCAATTTGATTGATCAATAAGGACAACTGGTTTTGTCATGGATGGAGAGTTGAGCCAAGATTTGATCTTGCACTCACTCCCGGACTCCTTTCACAATTGTTGTGAATTTTTCATATAAACAAGCTAGATATCAGCTTTGTTGATTTGCTTAACATGTTGAAAAATGATGAGAGTCACTTTCCAACCAAGAAAGACCATGTCTTACTGGTAGGGGCCAAAGGATCTTCTGAAAGGCAAAAACAAAGGATAATAAGAACAAAACTGATACGGATAGCAAAGGAGTTTGCTTCCACTGCAATAAACATGGACACTGGAAACTGTTAGGTTTGTAATATTCAAGAACGCAATCAAATTGCATAAATAAGCGGAAACGTGTAAAAATCAGAGTTTAAAAATTTTTACAAACCATATACCCTGATTACCCTTTATGCACAATTATTAATTAAACGAAAAAGATAACGAATAAGAATCATACCCTTGAAGATCGAGCTTCCTCATGTACAAGTTCACCTCCAATCCTTTTCGCGTTCAACTTGAATCCACCGGGTTTGGTTCCTTCCTTTGATCAACGTTAGCCACCCAAGTGTTTGGCCTCTAGAGGTGATCCACCAAGGAAGAAGAAAGATTCAAGAAGATGGGTGGTTGGCTAAACCCTAGTTTTTCTATCTCTATAGAAAAAGGAGCGTACTCTCCAACCATTGGAATTATCACGTAGTCTTGATATCTGATATAAGACTCCTCTTATAAAGATATCAAGTAACCCTATTAAAATAAGGTATTATTTAATTAAACCCTTTTAATTAAAGGGGCTCCCTAATCTTATTAGGGATAATTAATTAAACTCATTTAACTAATTTTCCTTCCTAATCCAATTAGGAATAAATGAGAGTACTTATATTAAATTAATTCCTAAACTCTTTTAGAAATTAAAATAATAATAATAATTGTAATAATATTAATAAGACTCCTCTTATTAATTTATATTTAATATTTCTAAAATATTAAATAATAAATATTAAGCTATTTAATTTATTCTATCACCATAGATTAAATTAAATATACATAACATATTATTACGATTATGCCATTAACTTCTTAAATAATTATTCTTCCTTTTATGGTGTGACCCTTTAGGTTCTCCATATTAAACCTATTGTGAATAAATCAATTAGAACAATTCTAATCTTATTTAAATAAATAAATTAAACAATTAATTTATTTAAATAAATAATATATATTCTACAATAGGATAAGCCTCCCTAGCGATCAACGACTTTCCGTATAATATAGATTTCAACATTAATCATAAAAGAACCTTTGAGTAAATAGTTACCGTGACAATTCAATCCTTCCACCATACAATGTCCCAATTAAATATAAGACATGGAATTACCACAAGTCTTATTTTATTTAATTATATATATTTTGATCCTTAAATGCACAACTCCAAATAATGCAAATTAGAAACTCCTTTCTAATTTCATTCTGCCTTGGCCAAGGACTACTGGGTTGTCATTTATCGAATCACATAGGACATTTCTCTTCTTTTAATAGAAGTGGTAGATTCTTTATTGATCATACATTATCTCCATATACAACTTATTATACCCAAGCATACCCTTTGATATACCCTAAGGGTCTTAAGGAATAAGTCAAAGTATAACTCATCATACACAAGATACTATGATGATCTCAAGTCCAAGGATCACTTGTACTTACTATCACTACAGAATTCCTATCGACAGCAAGTAAAACTCCATTAGGTATTCCTTAGCGAGCCACGCTCAAAGAACTTATTCTCTAATAAGCACCTACATACTTGCTTTAGTGTCTCCACACAAAATGATCATGAGATCAATCATCCTTATCCAATGAGCAAGTTAACGTATGTACCAATCTATTCGGATTCACTAATCCCCAATTTAGTAATCCAATGATTGGGAACTATTTTAGTTTTAAGCTTTCTAAGAATTTAGATCTCATTAGAATGATCATCATCATTATTCTAAAAGCATTGCTTAAAACTATGGGTTTATCACATATTATAAAACAACATCATGTAGATAATTAAAAGCCTTTAATAAATTAATACTTTTTATTAATAAATGAATAAGATTGTTACAAAGTATATGCTTTATCATCAAACATGATCGGGCTTGTGTGCATACTACTTTCAATCTCCCACTTGCACTAAAGCCAATCGTCATGGTATCTTATACTCTTCTTCTCTAAGTGACGATTATCCCGCCATTGGATAAGCTTTAGTTAATGGATATGTAATGTTGTTCATGAGAGTCCATTATCTCTATAGTGATTTTCCATCTTTCAATGATTCTAATAATCAAATGAAAGTGCCACAACACATGTTTAGATCCAAGATGAGACTTAGGAACTATTCCTAGTTCAGAATGAACTTTTAATCCAAACAATCAACTTGCGGCTTCATTTATAGCTATATACTTTGTCTTTATCACTAAACCAAAGAACTCATTCTTTGTTTGGAACCTTTCCAATTCAACGCACTACCACCGCTCAAGAAAACCCTTTACCTTAAAGTTGATTTTTCTGTCGTCTTGGTCTATCTGAAAAACTTGAGTCTGTTAAGCCCTCTAGTTTTAATTAAGACCCACCATGAATATGATCACATCCTTAGTGCCGGTTAAGCACTTTAAGATGTTTTTCACTGACTCATAGTGAACTTCTCCATAATATGACGGATTAACATCGTGTCTCGTACATTTCATTGCATGCATATTGTCACTACTCATGCGACCTCTCTTTTCGTGAGTCCGTGGGGACTATTAAGAGAGATACACTCCATAGCTCATCGACATGAGACATCTCTTGAGTTTGCCATGCTAAACGACTTTAGCATCAAATGAATATACATTCCTTGGGTTAAGTCGAGCATCCCACAGTATCTATCTATATAGATTTTATCCCCAATTAAGATACTCTTCCCAAACCATTCATGGAGGAATGTTTAGACAACTTTATCATTCTTGTTTGTAGCATTAGTATGTCATTCCTTATCCGTAGTATATCAACATATAATATTAGGAATGTCACGGCGCTCCCCATCGTCCCTTTGTACACGCTTAGAACTCTTACCTCATCGTATGTAATCGGATCATCATCTTCTATGATGTGTACCTCATCATCATCATCTATGATGAATCCATACCTCCTAGGTATCTTCTTACTATTCCGCATTTATTGGTTGTTGTGGTACAATAGGTCTATCTATAGGTTCCTCTTATTTGACTTATAGTGTTTTGTGGTTCTTGAACTCTTCAAGATCTATTATCCTCCCACTAGCCCCTTCAATAATAAACACATTTATCTTAGAAGGCAGCGTGTTTCGCAACAAACACCTTTTGCTAAGTAGGATTATAGAACATATACCCTAAACTTATTTTAGGATGTCCCACAAATTGTACTTGTCAAATCTTGTCCCAAGCTTATCCTTTGAAACCTTTTCACATAAGTTGGACAACCCCTTATCTTAACATACTTAAGATTAGGAATCCTCCCTGTCCATAACTTTTATGGAGTCTTGGGGCAGGATTTTGAGGTTACCATTTTCATAGATATGCAGCCATTTCTAGGACATTATCCCAGAAGAATACTGGAATGTCGGTAAAATCATTATGGACCGCACCATGTCCAACAAGGTACGATTTTTCATTCAGATACATCAATCAATTATTGCGTATCAGGATGTGTCCATTATGAGAAAACCATTTGAGATGATCTAGAAACTTATTGCACAAGTATTCCTTCCTTGATCCGATCAAAGAATCCTAATACTTTGCCAATTTGTTTCACTTTTGAATTCTTTGAACCTTTCAAATAATTCACACTTGTATTTCATCAAATACACACATTTAACTCTTTGAATGATCATCTCCTTTTCTTATATTATTTTGTTCAATTTATAAAATAATTTTCCCCGTAAGTCAAGTATACAAAATCTATTAAGTAATATTTCAGTTCTATACAAAACATTATTATTATAAATAGAACAACAATTGTTCTTAAATATAATACCAAAGATTTCATTGTCCAACAATAAAATGGAAATAATGTTTTCAACGAGAACTAGAATACAATAACAACTTATTGACTTAATAGATTTGCCCGTAGTAGCGATCTAAACTATAAGTTTCTATGGCTAATGTTGCAACCTTTGCTTCATTTCCCACACATAGGATTACTTATATTTGTTTAGCTTTCTACTTCTGTTTGGTCCCTTCATAAATCTATATTTATGATAACCAAAGTCGGTATCCAATACCCAAGTAGAACCTTGACTTAAAGGAAAATTATTTTAAATCATGAACAAATTTGTATTTGTAACCAAAACTTCACTAAGCTTCTTTGGTTAGCCTCTGCAAGATGCTTCTTCTTGCAGCTTTTTTCCAAAGTCCGTGCTTATAGCGGTGGAAGCAAACTCCTTTGTTTGTCCGTGTCGCTTTTGTTCTTATTATCCTTTGTTTTTGCCCTTTCTATTTATACCTTCTTCGAATTGTTCTTCTTTTCAGAAGATCCTTTGGCCCCTACCAGTAAGACTCGGTCTTTCTTAGTTGAAAAGTGACTCTCAACATTTTTCAACATGATAAACAAATCAGCGAGGCTGGTATCTAGCTTGTTCATATGAAAAATTCACAACGATTGTGAAAGGAGTCCGAGAGTGAGTGCAAGATCAAATCTTGGCTCAACTCTCTATCCATGACAAAACCAGTTGTCCTAATTGATCAATTAAATTGATTATGTTAAGATCTTTTTGTCTGTACTATAGTGTCATTGGCCATTCTAGATCGGAAGAGCTCCTTAGATATCTGATATCTATCAGTCCTACTTTCCTCACCATCAACTACTTGATGTGCAGGAATATAGTAGAAGCATCCATAGTTTCATGCTGACGCTGAAGCTCGTTACTCATGGATGCGAGCATGATGCATTGAGCCAACTGTGCATCATCTTGCCACTTTCTAAAAGTAGCAATCTCTTCCTCGAGGCATTGTGCGCAACCATTGCGAGGATAGGCGTATTAAGGACATAAGATAGCTTTTCACTATGAGAGAACTATTCTCAAATTCCTTAACCAATCCGTTAATTGGCCCGGTTAATTTAGCATTTAATATGCTTCGCAGTGATAGTAATTTTAGACATTGTAAAATTCTGTAAATGAATTTGTAATTAACAACATTTTAACATACATTCTTTTATTAATTTCCAAAATAAATTAGGTCTTGTTTTAAATTGGTATCTCCCACTATTTTCTTCAAACTATATTACCCTCACTTATATAGTTCGGCAAAATCTAATTAAAGATTTGCTAGTGAGAATAAGGATCCCATTTCAAATGTATATAGCCTTGCGGTGACACAACAAACTATATATAAATAAATAGGTAGATAACTTTTGTCAATTACATCAACTATGCAACTCCTTTTCTTTTGCCTCTTAGAATATTTTGATCAAGTGGTGGCACATCCGAATCAAAATTATCCAAGTTAAGTCCGACCTAGCACTCCATATATTCAAAAAAGAAAAATATCATCCTTGTGGTGACACAACAAAACAATATTGTTCAATTTTCTTTATAAGCATCAAATGTGATAAATTAACATCTTAAATACTTAATACTTGCCTTGTGGTGACACAACAAACTCATATTAAATATTTAATACTCTATTAATTTTATCATGCTAGAAGGCTTACGCTCGATATTCCAAATATCTTTGAACGCTTAGGACTTAATATAAAAATTGAGGGATTTATTATTAAATGTCTCATCTTGTTTAGCGCGCATGCACATATATATATAAAATACGCGTCATATTAATTAATATGCGAAGCATGTTTGCATAATATAATATATATATATATATATATATATAGTATAAGCATGCACATATAGAATACTATATTCTACCCGGATTGATTATGGACTTTTATTCTAGTTTGGTTCACTAGAGCCACCAAGTGAACCAAAAGGTCAAACCCTAGGGGTGCAAGAATTAATATTTAAATATAACTATTACATTTAAACCCGGGCTCCATTACAAACGGGTCTTCAAGCGCTCCTTGCTCCTTGATCTCTAATTTTTCAAAATTAATTCTAACTATTCCTATTACAAAATAATTTAAAATAAATAGAAACCTTGATCAGCAGTCAAGGGGAAGCACATAGGAGAGAGATAGAATTTACATTAAGAAAAAATTAGAGAAGACGAGGTACGCAGACCCCATTTAATAAAACCCATACATTCATGCATCAAACTAAAATAAAATCCAACCGCATTGGTCAATAGTCCATAATCAATCCCATTTATTATCATACACATCATCATATGCATCAATAAATAACATTCATCTCATGAATAATAAACATTTAATATATATATTGATATCATTTAATGGGCAAATTTAGTTAGTATAAAATCTAATTTTGAATTAAAATAAACTCCTTTATTTTAATCCAAATTTAAATCAAAATAAAACTATTTTATTTTAATTTATCCTATTTTGAATAAAATAAACTATTTTATTTTAATCAAAATCTTTAATCAAAATAAACTCCTTTATTTTAATTAATTATGGAATCCAATTCCATGTAAAAAAAAAATTATTAAAGGAAACACTTAATTCTTTTCCTATTCACAAATAAACTCCTTTATTTTGAATAATATGAAATCTTATTTCATATTTAAATAAACTCCTTTATTTAAGGAAACATGGATTCTCTTTTCTATTCACAAATAAACTCTTTTATTTTTGAATAATATAAAATCTTATTTCATATCTAAACAAACTCCTTTATTTAAGGAAAGATAGAATACAATTTCAACTCTAATTAGTTATCATGGAATCCAATTCCAACTCTAATTAGTTAGCATGAAATTTAATTTTAAAATTAAATTAAACTTTTATTTTAAAATTAAAATAAACCTTTTATTTTAAGATTAAAATAAATATTTTATTTTAATTATAAAATTATTATTATATATATATATATATATATATATATAACTAAACCGTATTAGTTAATATATATATATATATATATATATATATATATATATATATAAGTAAAACATTTTAAATATATATATATATATATATATATATCATTCCTTGATTTCCGTCTTGCTATTAACATGGCGTGAGAATTAGAATTCAAATGATCATTTCAATGCGTATATACCGGGTTTTTTTTTTTTGCGGTAAGATCACGTGAATCACCCAATTAATTCTAGATATAAAAAAAAGCTGATTTAAACAGCAGCTTTTCAATTTTTTTATTTTTTTTTAATTTTATTTTATACAATAAATTATGCTCAATTAAATTGTTCTAAACACATATCAATATACATATCAAATTAAAACAATTAATAATTCGCATATAAAGTTTTGCTCGATGCCACCGTTAGGGTTTGTAATATTCAAGAACGCAATCAAATTGCATAAATAAAAAGCGGAAACGTAAAAATCGAGTTTAAAAATTTTACAAACCATATACCTGGATCACCCTTTATGCACAATTATTAATTAAACGAAAAAGATAACGAATAAGAATCATACCCTTGAAGATCGTGCTTCCTCAGGTACAAGTTTACCTCCAATCCTTTTCGCGTTCAACTTGAATCCACCGGGTTTGGTTCCTTCCTTTGATCAACGTTAGCCACCCAAGTGTTTGGCCTCTAGAGGTGATCCACCAAGGAAGAAGAAAGATTCAAGAAGATGGGTGGTTGGCTAAACCCTAGTTTTTCTATCTCTATAGAAAAGGAGCGTACTCTCCAACCATTGGAAATATCACGTAGTCTTGATATCTGATATAAGACTCCTCTTATAAAGATATCAAATAACCCTATTAAAATAAGGTATTATTTAATTAAACCCTTTTTAATTAAAGGGGGCTCCCTAATCTTATTAGGGATAATTAATTAAACTCCTTTAACTAATTTTCCTTCCTAATCCAATTAGGAATAAATGAGAGTACTTTATATTAAATTAATTCCTAAACACTTTTAGAAATTAAAATAATAATAATAATTGTAATAATATTAATAAGACTCCTCTTATTAATTTATATTTAATATTTCTAAAATATTAAATAATAAATATTAAGCTATTTAATTTATTCTATCACCATAGATTAAATTAAATATACATAACATATTATTACGATTATGCCATTAACTTCTTAAATAATTATTCTTCCTTTTATGGTGTGACCCTTTAGGTTCTCCATATTAAACCTAAGTTATGAATAAATCAATTAGAACAATTCTAATCTTATTTAAATAAATAAATTAAATAATTAATTTATTTAAATAAATAATATGTATTCTACAATAGGGATAAGCCTCCCAACGATCAAATCGACTTTCCGGATAATATAGATTTCAACATTAATCATAAAAGAACCTTTGAGTAAATAGTTACCGTATAATTCAATCCTTCCACCATACAATGTCCCAATTAAATATAAGACATGGAATTACCGCCAAGTCTTATTTTATTTAATTATATGTATTTCGATCCTTAAATGCACAACTCCAACTAATGCAAATTAGAAACTCCTTTCTAATTTCATTCTGCCTTGGCCAAGGATTACTGGGTTGTCATTTATCGAATCATATAGGACATTTCTCTTCTTTTAATAGAAGTGGTAGATTCATTATTGATCATACATTATCTCCATGTACAACTTATTATACCCAAGCATACCCTTTGATATACCCTAAGGGTTTTAAGGAATAAGTCAAAGTATAACTCATCATACACAAGATACTATGATGATCTCAAGTCCAAGGATCACTTGTACTACTATCACTACAGGAATTCCTATTGACAGGCAAGTAAAACTCCATTAGGTATTCCTTAGCGAGCCAATGCTTCGATGAACTTATTCTCTAATAAGCACCTACATACTTGCTTTACTGTCTCCACACAAATGATCATGAGATCAATCATCCTTATCCAATGAGCAAGCAACGTATGTACCAATCTACCCAGATTCACTAATCCCAATTTAGTAATCCAATGATTGGGAACTATTTTAGTTTTAAGCTTTCTAAGAATTTAGATCTCATTAGAATGATCATCATCATTATTTTAAAAGCATTGCTTAAAACTATGGGTTTATCACATATTATAAAACAGCATCATGTAGATAATTAAAAGCCTTTAATAAATTAATACTTTTTATTAATAAATGAATAAGATTGTTACAAAGTATATGCTTTATCATCAAACATGATTGGCTTGTGTGCATACTACTTTCATAAAGAAACTGCGAGAAGCACCTTGCAGTGGCTAACCAAAGAAGCTTAATGAAGTTTTGGTTACAAATACAATTTTGTTCAAGATTTAAAATAAATTTTTCTTTAAGTCAAGGTTTTACTTGGATATTGGATATCGACTTTGGTTATCATAAATATAGATTTATGAAGGGACCAAGAAGAAGTAAAAAGCTAAACAAAGATAAATAATCTTATGTGTGGGAAATGAAGCAAAGGTTACTACATTAGCCATAGAAACTTATAGTTTAGCAATGCCTATGGGCAAGTCTATTAAGTCAATAAGTTGTTATTGTATTCCAGTTCTCGTTGAAAACATTATTTTCATTTTATTGTTGGACAAAGACATCTTTGGTATTATATTTAAGAATAATTGTTGTTCTATTTATAATAATAATGTTTTGTATAGGACTGGAATGTCACTTAATGGATTTTGTATACTTGACTTACATGAAAATAATTTTGCATATTGAACAAACTAGTATAAGAAAAGGAGATGATCATTCAAAGAGTTAAATGTGTGTATTTGATGAAATACAAGTGTGAATTATTTGAAAAGTTCAAAGAATTCATAAGTGAAATAAATTGACAAAGTATTAAGATTCTTTGATTAGATCAAGGAATAAATACTTGAGCAATAAGTTTCTAGATCATCACAAATGGTTTTCTCATAATGGACACATCCTAATACGCAATAATTGATTGATGTATCTGAATGAAAAATCGTACCTTGTTGGACATGGTGCGGTCCATAATGATTTTACCGACATTCCAGTATCCTTCTGGGATAATGTCCTAGAAATGGTCAGTATATCTACGAAAATGGTAACCTCAAAATCAGCCCCAAGACTCCATAAAAGTTATGGATGTGGAGGATTCCTAATCTTAAGTATGTTAAGATAAGGGTTGTCCAACTTATGTGAAAAGGTTTCAAAGGATAAGCTTGGGACAAGATTTTATAAGTGTCGATTTGTGGGACATCCTAAAGTAAGTTTAGGGTATATGTTCTATAATCCTAGTTAGCAAAAGGTGTTTGTTGCAAAATCTGGCCGCTTTCTAAGATAAAGATGTTTATCATTGAAGGGCTAGTGGGAGGATTATAGATCTTGAAGAGTTCATGATCCACAAAACACTATAAGTCAAATAAGAGGAACACGTAGATAGACCTATTGTACCACAACCGAATCATAAATCCGAATAAGTACCAAGATACCTAGGAGGTATGGATTCATCATGGATGATGATGATGAGGTACACATCATAGAAGATTATGATCCAGAGTTACATACGATGAGGTAAGAGTTCTAGTGTGTACAAAAGGGTCAGTGGGAGCGTTATGACATTTCTAGTATTATATATTGATATACTACGGATAAGGAATAACATGCCAATGCTACAATCAGTAAAGATAAAGTTGTCTAAACATTCCTCCATGAATGGTTTGGGAAGAGTATCTTAATTGGGGATAAAATCTATATAGATAGATACAAGAGGATGCTCAACTTAACCCAAGGAACGTATATTCATTTGATGCTAAAGTCGTTTAGCATGGCAAACTCAAGAGATGTCTCATGTCGATGAGCTATGGAGTGTATCTTTCTTAATAGTCCCCACGCACTCTCAAAAAAGAGAAGTCGCATGAGTGACAATCATGTATGCAATGAAATGTACGAGACCACGATGTTGATCACCATATTATGGAGAAGTTCACTATGAGTCGTTGAAAACATCTTAAAGTGGTTAACCAAAGACTAAGGATGTGATCATATTGATGGTGGAGTCCGAATTAAAACTAGAGGGCTTTGCGACTCAAGTTTTTCGACATGCACCAAGACGACCAAAAATCCACTTTAAGGTAAAGTGTTACCTTGAATAAAGGTGTAGTGAATTTTAAAGGTTCCAAATAGCAAAAGGTTCTTTGGTTTAATGATAAAGACAAAGTATATAGGCGTAAATGAAGCTGCAAGTTGATTGTTTGGATGATAAATTCATTACAGAACTAGGAATA
Source organism: Panax quinquefolius (assembly GCA_020205615.1). Classification (NCBI taxonomy): domain Eukaryota; kingdom Viridiplantae; phylum Streptophyta; class Magnoliopsida; order Apiales; family Araliaceae; genus Panax; species Panax quinquefolius. The sequence goes on along the minus strand of CM035163.1, from coordinate 130,373,365 downwards.
GTTCCTAAGTCTCATCTTGGATCTAAACATGTGTTGTAGCACTTTCATTTGATTATAGGAATCATTGAAAGATGGGAAATCACTATAGAGATAGTGAACTCTCAAAAACAACATTACATATCCATTAACTAAAGCTTATCCAACAGCAGGATAATCGTCACTTAGAGAAAAAGAATATGAGATACCATGACGATTGACTTTAGTGCAAGTGGGAGATTGAAAGTAGTATGCACACAAGCCAATCATGTTTGATGATAAAGCATATACTTTGTAACAATCTTATTCATTTATTAATAAAAAGTATTAATTTATTAAAGGCTTTTAATTATCTATATGATGTTGTTTTATAATATGTGATAAACCCATAGTTTTAAGCAATGCTTTTAGAATAATGATGATGATCATTCTAATGAGATCTAAATTCTTAGAAAGCTTAAAACTAAAATAGTTCCCAATCATTGGATTACTAAATTGGGGATTAGTGAATCCGGATAGATTGGTACATACGTTGCTTGCTCATTGGATGAGGATGATTGATCTCATGATTATTTGTGTGGAGACACTAAAGCAAGTATGTAGGTGCTTATTAGAGAATAAGTTCACTGAACGTTGGCTCGCTAAGGAATACCTAATGGAGTTTTACTTGCTCGTCGATAGGAATTCTCAGAGTGATAGTAGTACAAGTGATCCTTGGACTTGAGATCATCATAGTATCTTGTGTATGATGAGTTATACTTTGACTTATTCCTTAAGACCCTTAGGGTATATCAAAGGGTATGCTTGGGTATAATAAGTTGTACATTGAGATAATGTATGATCAATAAAGAATCTACCACTTATTAAAAGAGAGAAATGTCCTATGTGATTCGATAAATGACAACCCAAAGAGTCCTTGGCCAAAAAGAGAATGAAATTAGAAAGGAGTTTCTAATTTGCATTATTTGAGTTGTGCATTTAAGAGTCGAAATACATATAATTAAATAAAATAAGACTTGACAATAATTCCATGTCTTATATTTAATTGGGACATTGTATGGTAGAAGGATTGAATCATATGGTAACTATTTACTCAAAGGTTCTTTTATGATTAATGTTGAAATCTATATTATCCTGGAAAGTCGTTGATCGCTAGGGGCTTATCCCTATTGTAGAATAAATATTATTTATTTAAATAAATAAATTATTTAATTTATTTATTTAAATAAGATTAAATTGTTCTAATTGATTTATTTACAACCTATTTAATATGGAGAACCTAAAGGGTCACACCATAAAAAGAAAGAATAATTATTTAAGAAGTTAATGGCATAATCGTAAATAATATAGTTATGTATATTTAATTTAATCTATGGTGATAGAATAAATTAAATAGCTTAATATTTATTATTTAATATTTTAGAAATATTAAATATAAATTAATAAGAGGAGTCTTATTAATATTATTACAATTATTATTATTATTTTAATTTCTAAAAGAGTTTAGGAATTAATTTAATATAAGTACTTCATTTTTATTCCTAATTGGATTAGGAAGGAAAATTAGTTAAAGGAGTTTAATTAATTATCCCTAATAAGATTAGGGGAGCCCTTTAATTAAAAAGGGTTTAATTAAATAATACCTTATTTTAATAGGTTACTTGATATCTTTATAAGAGGAGTCTTATATCGATATCAAGACTACGTGATATTTCCAATGGTTGGAGAGTACGCTCCTTTTCTATAGAGATAGAAAACTAGGGTTTAGCCAACCACCCATCTTCTTCAATCCTTCTTCTTCCTTGGTGGATCACCTCTGAGGCCAAACACTTGGGTGGCTAACGCCGATCAAAGGAAGGAACCAAACCCGTGAATTCAAGTTGAACGCGAAAGGATTTGGAGGTGAACTTGTACCTGAGGAAGCTCGATCTTCAAGGGTATGATTTTATTCTTTATCTTTTCGTTTAATTAATAATTGTGCATAAAGGGTGATCCGGGTATATGGTTTATAAAATTTTAAAACTCTGATTTTTACACGTTTCCGCTTATTTTTGCAATTTGATTGCGTTCTTGAATATTACAAACCTAACACCATCATCATTAGCAAAGCTGAATAATTTGGTATATCTTAATCTATCTCTTAATGGGTTTGAAAAGAACATCCCAAAAGGTTTTGAGGCAATTGAAAATTTCAAGGTACTTGACTTGCGTGGTAACTTGTTTGATGGTAATCTCAATCTGAGTTCTTCTTTGCTACTACTCCGTAGTCCATGTTGATTTGAGTGGGAATCGCTTGTTGTGAGTTCTACTTCTCGCCAGAAGTTTTTCTACCGGTCTTTCGGATACTATTAAGTACTTAAATCTTAGTGGTAACCACTTACGGGATCTCTTGTTAGTGGGGTGAGCCACAAGTGTTTGATAATTTAAGGGTGTTGGATTTGAGCCACAATCAATTTGTCTGAGATTTGCTTAGATTTATTTTTGTTTACTGAGCTCCGTGTCCTCAAACTCAAAGAACAAAAGATTTTCTCGGGTTCATTCTAATGACCTTTTAAAAAGGAGATTCATTGGTTTTAACTGAATTGGATTTGAGCGCACAACAACCTCACGGTATTCATTTATATACTGAACTAAATTTATTGATTTAGATTTTCTTTGAGTTTCTTTGAGATATGTTTCGATGTAGTTAATCATTTTGGGTTGAGCATTGTTTTGTTGTGTAACAAGAGACCTTTTTTGATATATATTTTATATAGGAATTACGTAGTTGGACCTTATAGTTATATTTGTCTTACATACTTTTGTTTGCTACTTAACACATTCTACTACATTTTACAGGGGGCGATAAGTATGATCACAACAACAACTTTTATTTAATCTCTCCTCAAATGGGCTATCTGGTGAACTTCATTTGGTGACCGAAAAATCACAAAGATTTTGATCTCATCAAATAACCAATTTAAAGGAAATTTAACCAAATTGCTAAAATGGGGAAACATTTAAATTCTTGACCTCAGCCAAAACCGTTAGACAGGGCCCATCCTTGAGGTAACCTCACAATTTTTACGTCTAAGTTACCTCAATCTCTCTCATAATTCTCTAAGTAGTTCTCTCCCAAATGTTATTACGAAGTTTCCAAAGCTTACAATCCTTGATCTCAGTTCTAACCAGTTAAATGGACCTCTTCTACCTACTTTATTGACATTGCCCACATTGCAAGAACTTCACCTAGAAAATAATATACTTGTTGGAAGTGTAGAGTTCTCTCCATCTTCCTCTGATGAACCCAATCTTGGCATTCTTGATCTTTCTCATAATCAGCTTAAAGGCTATTTTCCTGATGGATTTGGCTCATTGACTGGACTTTAAGATCTCAATCTCGGCCCTCAGTTCTTTTTTCTCAATGTTAGTGAGCCGTAGGTAATAGGTTTACTCAAAACTCTTGTAGGTGCTGAATTTATATATAGAGCATAGGATTGTGTGAGATCCTTGACTTACCTCCCATCTCCATGGATTAAAGTTAAGGGGGTCTTTGTATGTGGAAGGATTCAAGTGCAATTTGGAAGATGGACCATAATCGCTTGACCTCTTTGGAATGGTATGTCCTGCATCAATACCAATATATTTTTTATATTAAGTTATGTTTATTTGAACAAATATGGAGATACTATTGTAAAAAATTCAAGTTACTATTAAGTATTTCCCCTTAAACTTGATATCCTTTAGTATTTTTCTGAATATTCCTGGAACTATATTTGCTAATTTGACCGTTTCATTGATGAACTGCAGTGTCAGTTAGTCGTTAAGCACAATAGACCTTCTCATGGAATGTTTCTTTATGTAGCATTTTTTTTTCAACATATGAACAAATGGCTTTTCGTTGGTCCAAGAAGAAATTATATTCGGTTTCTTTGTTTGTGTTCCCGCTAGTCCAAACTACATACCGGTTCTCTACTATGCCACCGACAGCTCAGTAAGGAAAACTCGTTGATAGTCAATTTGTCAATGGGATCGACATGTTTCGTGATTCAAGATTAAAACCGATTCCACGTATAAAAGAGGTAATGAAGTCGATTAAGATGAAGTTACATGTTTACTTTTTATTATTATCTTTCGATAAATAAAGCTATAAAGCGTGGTGATGAACTCGAGGATCTCTCCCGGAACCGTGGAGAGTCTCGGATGATGATTAGTCACACCTATTTCTAATGTTCCTTGAATAATCAACATTTCAAATAGAACAAAAACACTACCCACTACTCCATGATAAAGCCAAATCATGGTTCAAATTTCCAACAATTTTCTTGGGCTTTTGAGGATTGTCTATTGTGTTTGCTTTTACAGCTTAATTTATTTTTCATTCAGTGGTATTGAGTATTTAATGGTATTGACAGGGATATTAGATGGTTAAGCGAGCAGTTGGGACAAAAGCTTGTCTGTTGGGGAAAGCAGTAACATGCAAATACCTTAGAGAAGACAATTTTCTAGAGGTAGTAATCTTTACCATTGTTGGCCCTTGTGTTAAACAAGCTGTTTATCAATAATGCATGGTTAACTTATAATATCAACTGTATTATGTGATCCGTTCGGGAGGACGTTGGTCTATCCCGAAGGATGTTATCTTTCCTTATATCATAATAGCCTTCCTAACTGCTATGGGAAGCTTCAATCCGACCTCATAATGTCATCCAACCTTATTCCATCAACCAAGGACGAAAACTATCTTTTGGAAAAATTGAATATTCATTCACATTAATAACTTGAAAAAATTTCATTCATAAAAGAAATCAACTTGATAATTTTCCCTAAGCCTCCCAGCACATCAAGTGTCTTTGACTTTGGCATTATTCATTACTCGAAGCCTATAAGTTTCCTGGCCTCAGTACTTCAATTTTTAACCTCCTTAGTTTGATCCCTTTGCTTGCTAACGCATTCTCCCAAAGAGACTAAAGCATTCTGATAACATCTCCTTGCTAGGTCAAGATCCCCAGCTACTTCACCGACGTCGTTTAGAGTGGGGAAATTTATTTTAAAATGAGGTATGGAAGTCATCGCTTGTAGATCCATCAGTGTCGGTCTCCTGAGTATGGCTATGTAGGGTGAATCCACTTGTACCATGAAAAATCTGTAGATAATTTCCACTTGTCTAGGAGTTGTCCCAAAGATGACAGGCAGTTCGATGATACATGCTACTCGAACTGGGTAGCTTCTGAATCCGTATAGAGGGGGCTTGTGCCAAATCTCCAACTTCCTTCCCTCCAAATTCATCCTTTGGTACGCATGGGAGTACAATATATCAACCGATGATACGTTATCAATCATGATTCTCTTCATGTCCATCGATCCAACCTGTGCAGTACTGATCACCAGTGCTCCATCATGCGGTCTAACAGGTTCCGATGGGCAATCCTCATCCAAAAAAGAGATGATCGTGTCAGGGTACTGTCGGTTCCTCCTAGCAGGTTGTTCGGACACTGTGAGTATAGAATCCAACACCTCACGCTTTTTCCTCCCGATCACCTTCTCGACCAAACCACCTGTTATCACGTTTACCACTCGCCGAACTATTTTCTCTGGTTGTGGCTGAGGGTTCTGCAGCTGATTGATATTACTTTATCCTCTTCCTGATCCTTCTCGTCCCGCAACGTACTGAACTAATTCCCCACTCCTAACATTCTTCTTAATTAGGTCCTTCAAATCCCTGCAGTTTTTTGTAGAATGTTCGGATGTCTGGTGATAATTACAGTATCTGTTATGATTTCCTCTCATCGAACGAGTGTTGTTAAGGCAAGGCTCAAAATAGGGCTTATCCTTCATTTCCTCAAATTTTGCAGCTCGAACCGTGTTGACTGGAGTATAGACTTTGTTAACCCTACAGTTCGGGAAGGACGGTCGACTTCCTCCCAAACCCCCGTTGTTGAAGTTCTTTGTCTGATTGTCGGACTTGTTGTTATTGTCACCCTTGGTATAGTTGTTCTGCTCCTAGTCCTTCGGTTTCTCTAACACACTTTGCTTTAGGCTGCTCATCGCATCTTCTACCAGAATAAACCCTTCGGCTTTTTTGAATGCCTTGGCTAAATTTTTCACATGGTTGAACATCAATTCTTTCACCATTTTTTTTTCACGATGTTTAGGCCATTCTGAAAAAGACCGACTGCCTAAAGATCGTTCAAATCTGCAACTTGACCCACTGCTTCCCAAAACCTTTTCACATACTGATTTAACTTCTCGTTTGAGTACTTTCGGATCTAGGATAGTGACCCAATTGGCTTTCCCCTCCTCTTATTATTACCGAACCGAGTGTGGAATTTATCATAGAGCTCCTCCCACGATGATACTGAGTTCGGAGCTAAAGTCATCATCCACTATATGGCATCCTTCCTCAGGATTGTCATAAACGTATGATACTTGGCCGCATCCGAATAGTCATAATAGTCCATCAACCAGTCGTAGGCCTGACTGTGTTTATAAGGGTCCCTCGACCCATCATAAATTTCCATATGGGGGAGTTTTTTGCTCGAATATGCCTTCTCTTGAACAATCTCAAGGGAGAACGGTGAAGATTTTTTAGCCGTACTCCCCTTTGCCTACCTGATTCGTATAATTCTTTCTGAATCTCTTCCATTTTCTTAGCCAACACCTCTACCCCATCAGTCCTAAGAGGCGTACTCTTTCGGTATGAGTTATGCCTCCTTTGATCTGAACGACCCCTTTCTTCCGAACTAGCCACTATGGAAAAACTTCGGCGCCTTCTTCAACTATACAGTGAATTTTTTGGACGGTATGTTATGGACCGGCTCCCGGACGTATGATCTTATGATCTACTTTTGTCCCGAGAGCGACTCTGAAGCCTGCTCTCGGTTCGCTTAGAGTTATCTAGACGATGTGTCCTGGACTATCTGTCTGGCGATCGCCCCCGCCTTCGGCTTCAACTAGGACTAGAAGGCAGTCTTTGGAATATCCTCAGTTCTAATCTTCAGCTGATGATATCCAGAATGAAGATCGATCTTTGAAAAGAATTGTGCTCCTTGCAACTGGTCAAACAGGTCATCAATGCGAGGTAACGGATACCTATTCTTGATGGTGACATGGTTCAATTCTCAATAGTCAATACAAAGTCACATAATCCCGTCTTTCTTCTTTACAAATAAAATAGGAGCACCCCAAGGAGATGTACTAGGAAGAATAAAACCGATTTCCAACAACTCCTGTAGTTGGACCTTTAACTCCTGAAGTTCAATAGGAGTCATTCGATATGGGGTTTTAGAAATGGACTTTGTACCAGGTTCACGATCAATAAAGAATTCAACTTCACGTTCTGGGGGTAGACCGAGAAGTTCTTCAGGAAATACGTCAGGAAATTTATTAACAATAGGAATATTATTCAAATCTGACGTGTCTTTATTCAAATCCATAACATGGGCTAAGAAAGCTTGACATCTGTTTTTCAATAAACGAATAGCTTTATGACTTGATATGACAGTGATTGATTTTAGTGATTTAGTTGCTTGAATTCGTACAACAGGTTGGTTAGGAATATGAAAACAAATAACCTTACGAAAACAATCAATTTTGGCATGATAAGTAGTTAACCAATCAATCCCAAAAATCACATCAAAAGCAAGTATTTTAAAGAGATAAGGTCAACAGGTAATGTGATGTTGCCAATCTGGATCAAAAAAGATTTATAAACAGTGAATGTAATAAAAGTGTCTCCTAACGGAGTCTCCACAGATAGGTCAAAGTCTAATTTATCCGGAGTTAAGTTTAAACGTTGAGCACAAGCAGGAGAGATAAATGAATGGGTAGCACCGGTATCTAGTAAGGTATAAACTTCGCAAGAATTTATGATTAGCTTACCCGTGATCACCTCGTTTAGGTTCTTCGCATTTTGACCAGTCACGACAAACACTCTTCCAGGAATCGTCGACTTTGACTTTTCTGGGACAGCCTTTTGAGTCACCATTCCCCCTGGACTTGGTTTTGCTACTGTACAATCTCGAGCGATATGTCCTTCTTTTCCACAATTATAGCATACCTTGAACTGTTGTGGATAGTTTGGGCTACTATGTCCCTCTTTTCCGCATTTATAGTATACTGACGGGGGTCGTTTCTCCTCCTTAGAACCGATTCTTCTTTGGTGCTGACGTCTTCACCTGGTCATTGTTGAATCTCCTCTTTTTAAAATATCATCCCGACTAGCTTCTTCTATTCTCATGGCCATGATTACCACCAGAGTGGTTACCACTTTTGTCTGTATTTTTCTTTCTCCGCTGGTTATCATTGCTCCGATAACTGCTATCACCGGTATGACCCTGGTTGTGGTCCCTCGGTAGAACGTACTCGTTATCTCGCTCTAATAATTGAGTCATGTTGATAACATCTGAATATAGAGAAAATTTATGAGAAATGAGATACTGACGTATGTCGGGTTTCAAACCTCTCAGAAACATCCGCGTCATAAGTTCCTCATTCTCCACTAAATGAGGTACAAACCTCGATAACTCCGTAAATTTACGCCTCGATCGACACCTTTGTCATGTTGTTCTCTCCGATCTTATAAACTCTACCTCCTTCATATGATTTAATATTTTCGTGAAAGTACTTGTCATTGAACAGTTTCAAAATGTCTCCCAAGACATGCCGAAAGTCTTGGTGGATGGATGTACGCTTCACGATTTCCACCAATGTCGCCTCATTACTTTAACATAAAGTGGTGAATGGAACCTTCTGTTTCCTCGCATCCCAAGACATCGAATATCTTGGTAATTTTCTTGACCCACGCGTCTCGCTTTAATCGGATCTGGTTTTCCCAGCACTCGTGGTCCCAACTCTTTGAATCGCTTGGTTGTGACAAACTGTGTGTTGCTATCATTTCCACCTGTATTTTGTACACGAGTATCCCTCGTCTGATTTTGCATGAACTGCAAAAAGCTTCTAAACATACCGTCGTTCATCGTCTGCACAGTGGTGTTGTTCACAGGAGGAACATTGTCGGCCTGTTGCACGTTCTCCTCATTGGTGAGTAAAGGTGTCTCCATAGTCTCATTTAAAGAAACGAATCCAGTGAAACAAAAGAATGAATTTTAAGGATTCGTACTTCAAACAATCTAAGTTCAAAAATACTTCATAAATAACCATAGTGGAGTAAAATTCAAGAATGAAGACCAAAACATGGATACAATCAAAGCTAGTATCCATAATAGATATCTTGGACAGAAAATAAAAATTTAATTTTTCTGCGAATAGTGTCATATTCGTGAATAGTACTGTATACGTGAATAGTAACCCTAACACTAAAAGACAAGAATTTCATAAGAAAAATACTACCAATATTCTGGCATAATGATATTGAAAGAAATAATATCATTTTAAAAAAAAATATATCCCTTACCTCGAAAAGACAGTACTTCTGACTGGAATACTGGATATAGTGTTGAAGGGAACTTGCACCGTATAGCAACACTCAAAGTATCAAAATACTCACAAGAATACGCTCGATAATATAGAGAGAGAAGATTTCAGTTTTTGGTGTGATTTTCAATTCTAACCTAAGCACCCTATTTATAGGAAAATGCTTAGAACACCAAAGCAGAAAATTTAATAAAATATTAATATATATATTAAATTTTCTACGCCCACCTTGAATCATCCAATTTCAACATGTTTAACAACAAGTGGGGCCCACCAACCATAACAAAAACGTTTTTGTTAAATAAAAATAATTAAAACCTCAAAAATCAATTATTCTAGAACTTCAATACCTCATAATAAATAGCCCTTTTATCAAAAAAAATCGAATCTTATCTCCATTCCATAGGAAATTCAATTCTCTACAACTTTATAAGTTTAAGTTTTTCCAAATTCCAAGCAGAAGTTGACCGAAATTCACAAACGGGCGATTTACAGGCTATAATCAAATTTTAGTCAAGAAATGGGCCCACAAACATATTTAACTTGTAACAAAAATACTCTTCCTCCTCATTTATTCATATATCACACATTCATTGTAAAATATCACCATTATTATATTATTAAAATATAATAATATATTTAAATGAATTATTTTATCAAAAAGATAAAATATCAATTTTCAACAATTGTCACATTAAAAATTTTCTCCATCTATATCCACATAAAGTGAATATTTTCTTTATCATATAAATCAATAATTAATTATTCACAAATAATATTATAAAATCACAATACTGGCAACCAGGCCGTTCCCAAGAAAGGGAAGGCTTTCCAATAAAGATTTCTCCTTACTGGCACGCAATTAGGTGACCAAACCTCTCCTTAAACAGAACTTTCTAGACATTGCCAATAATGCTATCTAATAATATTATTCAAATAATATGAATTATTGATATGATAATGAAAAATATTGTGCAGTGATAATTATTGAAACAACAATAAGATAAAATATCAACGTAGCAATTATTGAATTAATAAAATATAATATTGAACAGTAATTACTGTAACAATTATTGAGTAGTGCCTTCTTACGTAAGAATCAATAATTGGTGCAATACCGTGTGCTACTGTATTTTAACCACCGGGTATTCCAACAGTATTAACGGTAACAACTACGATGTTATTTATAAACAACTTATACTAGTCATTTTCTTCATCCAATCACTTTCCATTATGGGGCCCACATAAGGCTGCGCCGACATACGAATATTCTCTGACAGTAAGAATATTCCACGACCAAACAAATATTCCCCGACAACAATGAATATTTTATAACCACTTGCTTATTTGAAATATTTACGCATTTTACCCATAACTAACCACATTAATCAAATCAACCCTTACTATTTCAAAATAATAAATAAAGGAATTTCAATTTCATTTAATAATAAGTTGGGGTCTTACATACGTAGAGAATGAAATCTACTATAATCTATGAATTTAAAAGTCAATCATCAATATTTTATCCCTGTAACATCAATATCCATCTTGAATCAAATATTCATCTTTGCACTACAGGCCAAAGATATTCATCAGTTGGTCATGTTCATCTCAACACCTGTTCATCTTTACACTACGAGCCAAAGATATTCATCAGAAAATCATTAATCTTTGCACTACAAGCCAAAGATATTCAGTAATATCATCATTTAGGACTGAGGATGATGAAAAATATTTTTAAAGAAACTAATCCAGTGAAATAAAAGAACAAATTTTAAAGATTCGTACTTCAAGAAATCCAAGTTCAAAAATACTTCATAAATAATCATAGTGGAGTAAAATTCAAGAATGAAGACCAAAATATGGATACAATCAAAGCTACTATCCATAATAGATATTTTAGAAAAAAAAATGAAAATTTAATTTTTCTGTGAATAGTGCCGTATTCGTGAATAGTACCGTATACGTGAATAGTGTCGTATACGCGAATAGTAACCCCGACACTAAAAGATAAGACTTTCACAAGAAAAATAATACCAATATTCCGGCATAATGATATTGAAAGAAATAATATCATTTTAAAAAAATAATATCCCTTACCTCAAAAAGACAGTACTTCTGACTGGAATACTGGATATAGTGCTGAAGGAACTTGCACCATATAGCAACACTCAAAGTATCAAAATACTCATAAGAATACGCTCGATAATATAGAGAGAGAAAAAAAAACTTATTTCTGGTGTGATTTTCAATTCTAACCTGAGTACCCTATTTATAGGAAAATACTTAGAACACCAAAGCAGAAAATTTAATATAATATTAATATAATTTTCTTAAACTTCCTACGCCCACTTCTTTGGCCAAAACATCAGCCACACATGTGCCAAAAACAACAAAAATCTTTTTCTAAACAAAAACATTTAAAACTTCAAAAATCATTTCAGACCCATTATACCTGAACTTCAACAATTCATAATAAATAGCCATTTTATCAGAAAAATTCAAATTTTATGTCCATTCCATATGAAATTCAATTCTCTACAACTTTGTAAGTTTAAGTTTTTCCAAATTCTAAGCAGAAGTTGACCGAAATCCACCTACGGACGATTTTACAAGCTATAATCAAATTTCAGTCAAGAAATGGGGCCCACAAACATGAAAAACATGTTTTAAATATTTTTAATAACAAAAATACTCTTCCTCCTCATTTATTCATATATTCCACATTCATTGTAAAAATATCATCATTATTATATTATTAAAATATAACAATATATTTAAATGAATTATTTTCTCGGAAAAGATAAAATATCAATTTTCAACAATTGTCACATTAAAAATTTTCTCCATCTATATCCACATAAAATGAATATTTTCCTTATCATAATAATCAATAATTAATTATTCATAAATAATATTACGTAATCACAATCATCGACAACCAGTAGTTCTCCTGAAAAGAGGGGGCTTTCCACCAGGATTTTTCTTTCTCTGGCGCGCAATTAGGTGACCAAACCTCTCCTTAGACAGAACTTTCTAGACATTGCCAATAATGTTATCTAATAATATTATTCAAATAATATGAATTATTGATTTGATAAAGGAAAATATTGTGCAGTGACAATTATTGAAACAACAATAATATAAAATATCAACGTAGCAATTATTGAATCAATAAAATAACATATTGAATAGTAATTACCGTAACAATTATTGAGTAGTGTCTTCTTACGTAAGAATCAATAATTGGTGCAATACCATGTGCTACTTTATTTTAACTACCGGGTATTCCAACAGTATTAACGGTAACAACTACGCCATTATTTATAAACAACTTATACTTGTCATTTTCTTCATCCAATCGCTTTCCGTTATGGGGCCCACACAAGGTCGCGTACATAAATACGAATATTCACGACGGTAAGAATATTCCACGACCAAACGAATATTCCCCGACAACAATGAATATTTTATAACCACTTGCTTATTTAAAATATTTACAAATTTTACCCATAACTAACCACATTAATCAAATCAACCCTTACTATTTCAAAATAATAAATAGAGGAAATTTAATTTCATTTAATAATAAGTTGGGGTCTTACATACCATATGAACCATTTGTTTGGCAATTTCCTCCTTCTGTAGTAGTAAAGCCTTCAACGCATCATCCATCTCTTGTGCCTTTTTTGCCAAGGTCAATCTCCTGTCATCCTCCTGTCTTTTGTCTCCTAGGTGCTCGTTAAGAAAATCCTTAACCTAACATCCTCTCAGTCAGCATCCTTTGGCCCCATCGAATGGTTGTGCGGGTTGAGCCTGTCATGGATGCTTTTGGACAGTCCTAACCCATCTTTAACTGATCCTCTTGGTTGAGAGGATCATCTTTCCGTTGACTGCCCAATGCCAGAAACTATTTTGTTATTCACCATGATTCTAACCGAGAAAACTACCGTTGTGATTGAAAATTAACAACACTAGAAAGACCCTCTTTCTAGCGCCAATGTTAACGCCAAGATCCGTCCACGCGCTCTAATCACCAAAGCGCGTCCAATCCTGCACAAAAACGGGTAAATTCCAAAAGCTTGACGGCTTGGGCCGCTGGGGGATAGCTCCGGTGTAAGAATAAGTACAGACTGAATAAGGTTAACAAATTCCATGGTAATGTGTTCCCACTTCCATTTCAAAATCTTAAGTGGTTGCAATGGACCCTTACGCACTTGATGCTCTGCCTTTACACGTTGACAAGTTAAACACCTCGAGATAAACTTTGCAATCTTTTTCTTCATATTGTTCCACCAAAATGTATGTCGAAGATCACGATACATTTTTGTACTTCCGTGATGGATTGCAAATGGTGTATTTTGTGCCTCCATCATGATCTTGTATTTCAAATTAGAGTCGTTAGGAACACAAAGTCTGGAGTGGAATCGAAGTATTCCTTCTTCAATGATTCTTGCTTCTAGAATAGCACCTTCTTGTACTTTATCCTCCTTCATACATCATCGCTCCGGCCCAATTGGGGTGGCGAGCAACTTTAACTTTTTTGATTAAAGTCGGTTCTATGCGTATACTTGACATCATCGCATGGGTCCCTGGAGTTTTGAATTCTATCTTCATCTTTTGTAAATCACACAAAATAGGCCTTTGTGTTAACAACATTGCACTCGTTCCTGCATATGATCTTCTACTCAACGCGTCAGCTACCACGTTCGCTTTTCCAGGATGGTATTGAATAGTGTGGTCGTAATCTTTCAATAGCTCGAGCCAACGTCGTTTCCACATGTTGAGTTCCTTTTGGATGAAGAAATATTTGAGGCTTTTATGGTCTGAATATATCTCCACTTTCTCTCCATATAGATAGTGCCTCCAAATCTTTAAGCGAAAAAAACATCACTTTCGCTAACTCTAGATCATGAGTAGGAAAATTCCTCTCATATTCTTTAAGTTGTCGCGAGGCATAGGCTATGACTTTCCCACGTTGCATGAGAACACATCCTAACCCTTTTCCTGAAGCATTGTTGTAGATAACAAATCCATCCGAACAAGATGGTATTGTCAGAACAGGTGCCGAAATAAGTCTCCTCTTAAGTTCTTGAAAACTCTTCGTGCATTCCTCGCTCCATATGAATTTTGTATCTTTCTGAGTCAGCTGAGTTAACAGAGTAGCGATTCGAGAAAATCCTTCCATGAATCTCCGATAATAACCAATTAAAGCCCGTAAGCTACGTGACTTCGGTCACCGTCTTCGGTTGCTCCCAACTTTGTATTGCTTCAATCTTCGTCGGATCAACAGATACTCCATGTTTTGACACCACGTGCCCAAGGAATGCTACTTCCTCAAGCCAGAACTCGCATTTTCTCAACTTAGCATAAAGCTTATTTTCACGAAACCTTTGGAGTACCAGCTTCAAATGGTGCTCATGATCTTCACGACTTTTGGAATATATGAGGATGTCATCAATAAAGACAACAACGAACTGATCCAAATATTCCTTGAATACTCGGTTCATCATATCCATGAAAGTCGCAGGAGCATTAGTTAATCCAAAAGACATGACTAAGAATTCATAATGACCGTACAAAGTTCTGAAGGCAGTCTTTGGAATATCCTCAGTTCTAAACTTCAGCTGATGATATCCAGAACGAAGATCGATCTTTGAAAAGAATTATGCTCCTTGTAACTGGTCAAACAGGTCATCAATACGAGGTAATGGATACCTATTCTTGATGGTGACATGATTCAATTCCCGATAGTCAATACAAAGTTGCATACTCCCGTCTTTCTTCTTTACGAATAAAATAGGAGCACCCCAAGGAGATGTACTAGGACGAATGAAACCGATGTCCAACAACTCCTGTAGTTGGGCCTTTAACTCCTGAAGTTCAATAGGAGCCATTCGATATGGGGTTTAGAAATGGGCTTTGTACCAGGTTTAAGGTTAATAAAGAATTCAACTTCACGTTCTGGGGGTAAATCGGGAAGTTCTTCAGGAAATACGTCAGGAAATTTACTAACAACAGGAATATTATTCAAATCTGACATGTCTTTATTCAAATCCATAACATGGGCTAAGAAAGCTTGACATCCGTTTTTTAATAAATGAATAGCTTTATGACTTGATATGACAGTGATTGATTTTAGTGGTTTAGTTGCTTGAATTCGTACAGCAGATTGGTTAGGAATATGAAAACAAACAACCTTACGAAAATAATCAATTTTGGCATGATAAGTAGTTAACCAATCAATCCCAAAAATCACATCAAAAGCAAGTATTTTAAAGAGATAAGGTCAACAGGTAATGTGATGTTGCCAATCTGGATCAAAAAAGATTTATAAACAGTGGATGTAATAAAAGTGTCTCCTAACGGAGTCTCCACAGATAGGTCAAAGTCTAATTTATCCGGAGTTAAGTTTAAACGTTGAGCACAAGCAGGAGAGATAAATGAATAGGTGGCACCGGTATCTAGTAATGTATAAACTTCGCAAGACTTTATGATTAGCTTACCCGTGATCACCTCATTTGGGTTCCTCGCATTTTGACCTGTCACGACAAACGCTCTTCCAGGAACCGTTGACTTTGACTTTTCTGGGACAGCCTTTTGAGTCAGCATCCCCCCTGGACTTGGTTTCGCTACCGTATAATCTCGAGAGATATGTCCTACTTTTCCACAATTATAGCATACCTTGAACTGTTGTGGAAAGTTTGGGCTAATATGTCCCTCTTTTCTGCATTTATAGCATACGACCGGTGGTCGTTCTCCTCCCTTAGAACCAGTTGCTGCTGGTGCTGACCTCTTCAAATGGTCATTGTTGAATCTCCTCTTTTTAAAATCTCCTCCCGACTCGCTTCTTCTATTCTCATGGCCATGATTACCACCAAAGTGGTTACCACTTTTGTCCGTATTTTTCTTTCCCCGCTAGTTATCGTTGATCCGATGACTGCTGTCACCGGTATGACCCTGGTTGTTGTCCCTCGGTTGAATATACTCGTTATCTCGCTCTAATAATTGAACCCTGTTGACAACATCTGAATATAGAGAAAATTTATGAGAAATAAGATACTGACGTATGTTGGGTTTCAAACCTCTCAGAAACATCCGCGTCATACGTTATTCATTCTCCACCAAATGAGGTGCAAACCTGGATAACTCCGCGAACTTCACCTCGTACTGGGACACCGTCATGTTGTTTTGTTCCAATCTAATAAATTCTACCTCCTTCATATGATGAATACTTTCAGGAAAGTACTTGTCATTGAACAATTTCTGAAATATTTCCCAAGACATGCTGAGTGCGGCTGGATGGGTACGCTTCACATACTCCCACCAGCAATCTACCTCATTACGGAACATAGAAGTAGCGAATGGAACCTTTTGTTCCTCCGTGCATCCCAAGACATCTAATATCATGGTAATTTACTTGACCCGCGTCTCCGCCTTAATCGAATCCGTCTTTCCCTAGAATTCTGGTGGTCCCAACTCTTTGAACTGCTTAACTGTGACAAACCGTGCGTTTCTATCATTCCCACATGTATTTTGTACACGAGTCTCCCTCGTCTGATTTTGCATGAACTGCAAAAAGCTTTTAAACATCTTGTCGTTCATCGTCTGCTCAGTGGTGTTATTCACAGGAGGAACATTGCCGACCTGTTGCACGTTCTCCTCATTGGTGAGTAAAGGTGTCTCCACAGTCTCATTTACTCTACTGTTAACATTCTCAATTGCCATTCTCAAATGCTGCCATAAAACAAGGTTAATTAAAGAAATTAACATATCACATAATATCCCTATATTCTGACCAATCAACAAATAAGCTTAGGTAGGACACACTAGCGAAGGATTTACTCGTCTCTCCCCTCCTAGTTCTATTCCCCGATCTCCGCCAAAGACCATATCCCTAAGCTCTGATACCAACTGTGACTCCCCCAAAATAGGTATACATCACCCATTCTGAGTCGCCAAATACATGGTACAGAAACAACTACAACTTTATTAATACACTTGTCGTGCAAAATACGACAACACATAAACTGTGAGTTTAAATACAAATATTATCTTCTAGACAATATCCACACTCACATAAGTCCTCATTACAATTATTGATACATTATTTTACAAAAATGGTGAGGACTACTAAAACGACTTTCTAAAACCATCATTCCATACCCCGACTAGAACTCGCTACATTCTCGCCTCCTGAGAAGAAAAATGGAACAAAAAGGAAAAGGGTGAGCTCAACTAGCCCAGTAAAGAATATTATGACTAAGATAATATAGAACAAATTATCGTTAGTCCTCAGCAAGGAAAAATCTGATAGAATATAATAGACAACAAGTTTCAAATCAATATTCGCAGCGGAAATAACAATTCATAGAAGAGTTACGTAGAGAATTAATATACTATAATCTATGAATTTAAAAGTCCATCATCAATATTTTATCCCTGTAACATCAATCAATATCCATCTTAAATCAAATATTCATCTTTGCACTACAGGCCAAAGATATTCATCGATTAGTCATGTTCATCTCAACACTGCTCATCTTTGCACTACGGGCCAAAGATATTCATCGAAAATCATTAATCTTTGCTACTGTGCCAAAGATATTCAAGAATATCATCATTTAGGGTAAAGGGATGATGAAAATATTTTTAAAGAAACGAATCCATTGAAATAAAAGAACAAATTTTAAAGATTAAGTACTTCAAGAAATCCAAGTTCAAAAATACTTCATAAATAATCATAGTGGAGTAAAATTCAAGAATGAAGACCAAAACATGGATACAATCAAAGCTAGTATCCATAATAGATATTTTGGACAAAAAATGAGAATTTAATTTTTCTGTGAATAGTGCCGTATTCGTGAATAGTACCATATACGTGAATAGTGTCGTATACGTGAATAGTAACCCCGACACTAAAAGACAAGACTTTCACAAAAAAAATATTACCAATATTCTGGCATAATGATATTGAAAGAAATAATATCATTTTAAAAAAATAATATCCCTTACCTCAAAAAGACAGTACTTCTGACTGGAATACTGGATATAGTGCTGAAGGAACTTGCACCATATAGCAACACTCAAAGTATCAAAATACTCATAAGAATACGCTCGATAATATAGAGAGAAAAAAACTTTATTTACGTGTGATTTTCAATTCTAACTTTGAGTACCTATTTATAGAAAATACTTAGAACACCAAAGCAGAAAATTTAATATAATATTAATATAATTTTCTTAAACTTCCTACGCCCACTTCTTTGGCCAAAACATCAGCCACACATGTGCCAAAAACAACAAAAATCTTTTTCTAAACAAAAACATTTAAAACTTCAAAAATCATTTCAGACCCATTATACCTGAACTTCAACAATTCATAATAAATAGCCATTTTATCAGAAAAATTCAAATTTTATGTCCATTCCATATGAAATTCAATTCTCTACAACTTTGTAAGTTTAAGTTTTCCAAATTCTAAGCGAAGTTGATCAAAAATCCACCTACTGGACGATTTTTACAAGCTATAATCAAATTTCGGTTAAGAAATGGGGCCCTAAACATGAAAAAAACATGTTTTAAATATTTTTAATAACAAAAATACTCTTCCTCCTCATTTATTCATATATCCCACATTCATTGTAAAAATATCATCATTATTATATTATTAAAATATAACAATATATTTAAATGAATTATTTTCTCGGAAAAGATAAAATATCAATTTTCAACAATTGTCACAGTAAAAATTTTCTCCATCTATATCCACATAAAATGAATATTTTCCTTATCATAATAATCAATAATTAATTATTCATAAATAATATTACAGAATCACAATCATCGACAAACCGCACTGCTCCCAAAGAAAGAGGGGGCTTTCCAATAAGGATTTCTCCTTACTGGCGTGCAATTAGCTAGGTGACCAAACCTCTCCTTAGGCAGAACTTTCTAGACATTGCCAATAATGTTATCTAGTAATATTATTCAAATAATATGAATTATTGATTTGATAAAGGAAAATACTATGCAGTGACAATTATTGAAACAACAATAATATAAAATATCAACGTAGCAATTATTGAATCAATAAAATAACATATTGAACAGTAATTACTGTAACAATTATTGAGTAATGCCTTTTTACGTAAGAATCAATAATTAGTGCAATACCGTGTGCTACTGTGTTTTAACTACCGGGTATTCCAATAGTATTAACGATAACAACTACGTCGTTATTTATAAACAACTTATACTTGTCATTTTCTTCATCCAATCGCTTTCCGTTATGGGGCCCATACAAGGCTGCGCCGTCGTATGAATATTCCCCGACAGTAAGAATATTCCACGACCAAACGAATATTCCCCGACAACAATGAATATTTTATAACCACTTGCTTATTTAAAATATTTACAAATTTTACCCATAACTAACCACATTAATCAAATCAACCCTTACTATTTCAAAATAATAAATAGAGGAAATTTAATTTCATTTAATAATAAGTTGGGGTCTTACATACCATATGAACCATTTGTTTGGCAATTTCCTCCTTCTGTAGTAGTAAAGCCTTCAACGCATCATCCATCTCTTGTGCCTTTTTTGCCAAGGTCAATCTCCTGTCATCCTCCTGTCTTTTGTCTCCTAGGTGCTCGTTAAGAAAATCCTTAACCTAACATCCTCTCAAATTCAAGATCCTTTGGCCCCATCGAATGGTTGTCTTGGTTGAGCTTTGTCATGGATGCTTTTGGATTCTAACCCATCTTTAATCGATCCTCTTGGTTGAGAGGATCATCTTTCCGTTGACTGCCCAATGCCAGAAACTATTTTGTTATTCACCATGATTCTAACCGAGAAAACTACCGTTGTGATTGAAAATTAACAACACTAGAAAGACCCTCTTTCTAGCGCCAATGTTAACGCCAAGATCCGTCCACGCGCTCTAATCACCAAAGCGCGTCCAATCCTGCACAAAAACGGGTAAATTCCAAAAGCTTGACGGCTTGGGCCGCTGGGGGATAGCTCCGGTGTAAGAATAAGTACAGACTGAATAAGGTTAACAATGTAGGCTTAATGCTCTAGTGCTAGAAAATAATAATGAATTATGTGCGTACCTTAGAATCAGGGTAAAGGCTTGTATTTATAGTGATCTCACCACCTCCATAGAGTCTTTCCCCGTATTGGATTAGAATTCCTCATTAGGTATAATTTCTTAAAGGGATTGTAAAAGATCTCCTAAAAGACAGGCAGTTGGAACAAATCCTAACTGAAAGTAGTATGCATACAAGCCAATCATGTATGATGATAAAGCATATAATTTGTAAATAATCTTATTTATTTATTAATAAAAGTATTTATTTACTAAAGGCATTTGATTATCTACATGGTGTTGTTTTAATAATATGTAATAAACCCATAGTTTTAAGCAATGCTTTTAGAATCATGATGAGATCATACTAATGATATCTAAATTCTTAGTTAGCATAAAAACTAAAATATTCCCAATCAATGGATTACTAAAAAGGGGATTAGTGAATCCGGATAGATTGGTACATACGTTGGTTGCTCATTGGATGATGATGATTGATCTCATGATCATTTGTGTGGAGACACTAAAACAAGTATGTAGGTGCTTATTGGAGAATAAGTTCACTGAACGTGGCTCGCTAAGGAATACCTAATGGAGTTTTACTTGACTGTCAATAGAAATTCCTGTAGTGATAGTAGTACAAGTGATCCTTAGACTTGAGATCATCATAGTATCTTGTGTATAATGAATTACACTTTGACTTATTCCTTAAGACCCTTAGGGTATATCAAAGGGTATGCTTGGGTGTAATAAGTTATATATGCAGATAATGAATGATCAATAAAGAATCTACCACTTCTAGTAAAAGAAGAGAAATGTCTTATGTGATTCCATAAATGACAACCCAGGAATCCTTGGCCAATGTGGAACGAAATTAGAAAGTAGTTTCTAATTTTTGTTTATTCGGAGTTGTGCATTTTGGAATCGAAATGCATATAATTAAATAAAATAAGACTTGACAGTAATTCCATGTTTTACATTTAATTGGGACATTGTATGGTAGAAGGATTGAATTGTACGGTAACTATTTGCCCAAAGGTTCTTTTATGGTTAATGTTGAAATCTATATTATCTGAAAAGTAGTTGATCGCTAAGGAGGCTTATCCTTATTGTAAAATAAATATTATTTATTTAAAAAATTATAGTTTAATTTATTTATTTAAATGAGATTAGAATTGTTCTAATTGATTTATTCACAACTGGTTTAACATGGAGAACCTAAAGGGTCACGCTATAAAAGGAAGAATAATTATTTAAGAAGTTAATGACATAATCGTAATAATATGTTAAGTGTATTTAATTTAATCTATGGTGATAGAGTAAATTAAATAGCTTAATATTTGTTATTTTAATTTTGGAAATATTAAATATAAATTAATAAGAGGATTCTTATTAATATTATTACAATTATTATTATTTTAATTTCTAAAGGAGTTTGAGAATTAATTTAATATAAGTACTCTCATTTATTCCTAATAAGATTAGGAAGCAAATTAATTAAAAGAGTTTAATTAATTATCCCTAATAAAATTTTAGAGCTTAATTAATTAAAGGATTTAATTAATTAAATATAAACCTATTTCTAATTAGATTATAAGGGTTGACTAATATCAATATAAGAGGAGTCTTATGACAGATATCAGTGTACATGAAATTCCAATTGTTGGAGAGTTCTTCTTTTCTACAGAGATAGAAAATTAGGGTTTAACGAACCACCCTCCTTCTTGAATAATAATTCTTCCTTGGTGGATCACCTCTAGAGGTCAAACACTTGGATGACTAATATTGATTAAAGGAAAGGAATCACCCCAGAGATTCAAGGAGATCGCGGAGAACTAGGCGTTGAACTCGTACATGTAGAAGCTCGAATCTACAAGGGTATGATTCCATAACTTCTTATTCTTCGTTTTAATTAGTAACATGCATAAAGGATGATCCGGGTAATTGGTTTGTGAAAATTTTAAAATCTATTTTTGACATGGTTTTGCTATATTTTGCAATTTAATTTCGTATATGATCTTCACAAAACCTAACACTAACACCTCCTTTTATAAATAGAAACCAAATATAATTAGAAATTTAAGATTCTTTAAAATACTCCAACTGACAAAACAAAATCTCACATGAATTAAAATATCTCCACGTGAACTTTGACCCACTACAATAATTGGGCCCGAATATTCATGTCCCAACACATATATTATGTGCTTTTATATTCGATCTCTCATCATAGTTTGATCAAAAACAAGCTATTTTCTACGTTAATACCATGAGATTTAAGAGAAAATACTTGGGGATTGTCCCAAGAAAATCCAGCTTATATTTAGAGACATTATACAGAAGTTAAAGGGGTCTCTTTTTTTGAAACATTAGAAAACAAATTATGATTTTTTTTCATATTTGATTGTTAGATTTAGTTTTCCTTTCTTTTTCACTATGTTGGTTAATAGTGGAGGAAATAAATAAATCAAGTGAAGAAGAAGCAGTTATTGGAAAACAGAAATATCCAGGTCCCACGCCAGGGTGATATTTTTTGGTTCGTCTTCCTTTTTATAAGTTGACAAATAAATAAAAGTAAATAAAAATAGCTGGATTGTTATAAAATTATAACATATATTTATGGATGTCTAGATTTATATTTAATTGTAATGATCTTTGAAATTTTGGAACTCCCAAGTTCATTAAGTAACTCTCATGTTCATTAAGTTTTAAACTCATGACTTTTGAGTTTTGAAACTTCCAAGTCCATGTATCTATAAATAAGAGCATTGTAAAAGAGAATGGTGGATATATAGAAAATACTATGAGACATGTCTCTTTTCTCTAATCGTTTTGTTTTTAATTTTAGTAATCTTTTATAACACGTTATCAGCACGAATTGCTTCTCACATTCGCCTTGAAGATAATCATATTTGATTTGAAGGAGAAGGTATATTTATCTATTATATATATATGGATACGCAAATTTTTTTTAGTATAACATACCGCATGTTATTCCATTCATAACCTATTATTAGAATTTGTTGTTCTTGGTTCTAGCACGCTAATGACTGTTATACTCATATGTAAGTCATCATCACACCACCCTCAAATTGTCTTGTTTTTATACGGTGAAATATTTAACTTCAATTATTGTGCAGTGTTTATTTTTATAAAAGTGTATTGTAAATTTGCATTCCTTCCAATCTAAATAAATCAAAAGGGATCCGATAAAATACATGATGATTACATTTTTAGATATTTTCATATCTCAGCAGATAACAACTAGAAGATATAATCTTCAAAAGGGTACTTTTTAGTTTTCGTACTAAAACAATCTTTTGATATATTTCTAATGATTTTTGATATATTTCTTTTTGGCATGCATGGTAGCATATTTGATATATTTCCAATGATTTTTGATATATTTCCTTTTAGCATGCATGGTAACATATTTGATATATTTCTAATGAGTTTTGATAAATTTTTGTATGAAGTTACAATGACAAATACGCTTAGTAGTATTGGTTTGTTATGTTTAGTGGACAAATTTAGTTTCGTGTTTTACTGCATTTCTATAAATTATTTCATTACAATTAAAATTGAACATATATAATTATTTAATTTGATGGGGAATATGTTTTGTTATTTAATATTTAAATCTTATAAATTTGAATTTGTTGCTCTTGATTTATATCGAGCAAGAATTATTTGGCATGTACTCTTAATAATGAGATTCATCAAAATGCAAAGAACATTGGAGATACAATTATAGTTGACAATCATGCATCCTTGCAGGATCATGCAAAATTAATGATTTTTATTCGCTATCATCTCCATGAAAAATTAAAAGTTGAGTACATTACAGTAAAAGACTCACTTGTATTATGAAATGATTTAAAGGAAAGATTTTAAAAGCTCATTATAATTGGTTTCACCTGAAGCTGCATGATTTTAAAAGTGTTGAGTGAAAAACACTAATGAAGACATGTTAGAGAAAATATTTATTATATTTCATGCCTCGAATATGCTCCTGCAGTAGCAATATCAAGAGCGTAAGTTTACAAAATATTTTCTGAAGCGATAAAGGAAACTATGTTCTCAGAAGTGATATTATGTCTTCTAATGGCTGTACAAAATAATGAGTTTTTGCTAAAAAAAAACCAACAATCTCGCTCGACCGATTCTATTACATTCCCTAAAGTGAATAGAACCTCATTTGATAATCATAGAGAAAATTATGATTGTGGTTATGGTAGTAGACGTGAAAGGAACAATCAATATAGAAAAGGAATGTACATGTCGTACTCCTAAACATTTGGTAGATTTGTACCAAGACTCCATAAAAGAAAAGGATATGGAATTGAAATAAACTTTATTGTTCATAATGATCTTGAAGATCCCATGAATTATTTTGACTTTTCAAAATGGAGTGAATATAACTAATTTTGATATCTATGGTTTCCTAAATGATTCTTTATATTCTTCTGAGGCAAGCAGAAATTTGCTCAGTTTTAAGGATATACGTTATAATGGTTATCATATTGAAACCAATATTGAAGGCAGTGAAGAATTTCTTTATATTACTTCAATAGTATCGGGCCAGAAGCTCATATTAGAAAATTTGTATATTTTCTCTTCTGGGATATATTATACTAAAATGAGAATAGTTGAAATAAATGTTGTAATACACCAGAAGTGTATAAAACACCAGAAGTGTTCGGATCCAAAAAGTTTTTATGATTTGACATTCCAGGATCAATAATGTTGCGTTGAATTATTGAAAACTCCCATGAACATCCCGTAAGGAACCAGAAGATTCTTTTACTTGTTGATTATATCAAAGTAAATTAATTACCAATACATGCTTGGGGTCATGCTATTCATAACCTCAATAAGTGATATTTTTAAGGTATATTTTGAGGATTGTTATTTTAATAAAATAGTCTTCCCACCATTAGGGGGAGAAAAGTCGTAGCCTAAAGCACGACGTTAGATCGTTGCCTGAAGCACGATGGGAGATTAATTGGAATGTTTTGTTGTATAAGGCACGACGTGAGATCGTTGCCTGAAGCACGATGAGAGATTAATTGGAATGTTTCAACGTTATTTAATCCTGATTCTCATACAAATCAATATGAACTAGAAGTTCAAAGGATTATTCATTTGCAATGAATTGCAAATCAATTACCAGAATTATTTACTGATAATAAGAAAAGAGTGATATCTCACATTTTAGCTGCTAATACTCTAGCAGAGATTGAAGTTCATGTAGGACAATCAGTTAATACAGCAGCAAATTGAATCAAAATCACACTTGAAACATGGAAGAATGATCGGTGTTAAAGATAAAATTTCCCAGAAGAAGAAAGTACAAGAAAAACAAGTTGCAACCAATAAAAGGCTATACCCATGAAACAGGCTACAAAATTTATTGATCTATCCAAAACTTATGAACAAAAATCTCCTGTAAATAAAACTCTTGAAGAGTTATCTCCTGAAGAGGATGAGTTATCCCTTGAAGAGGATCAGGTACCTGAAAATAACAAGATCTCGATACATTATGTATATACAGGAGACGAATATATTGGATAGAAATAAAATTATTGTCGACAACATATTTTTATATAAAGTTGTTCTTGATATTCCCAGAAGTAATGATCATGAATATGAACCACAAATTGTTGATGAATGTAGAAATATTTGGCCAAAGTGGAAAGAGGCGATTCAAGTAGAACTAAATTCACAAAGTAAACGTGAAGTTTTTGGACCTGTAGTCCGAACACCTGAAGGTGTAATGCCTGTTGGATACAAATGGGTATTTGTATAAAATAAGAAAAATGAAATTATATGGTACAAAGCGCGACTTGTAGCACAAGACCTGGTATTAATTATGGAGAAACATATGCTCCTATAATGGACGCAATTACATTCAGATTTTTAATTAGCTTGGTAGCAAAAGAAAATTTGGATATGCGATTAATGAATGTTGTTACAACATATCTGTATGGATCATTAGATAATGATCATATATACATGAAAATTCCTGAAGGATATAAAATGCCTGAAGCATATAATTCTACATCTCGAAGTATGTATTCCATTAAGTTACAAAGATCTTTATATGGGTCAAAGAAATCCAGATGCATATTGTGGCATAATCGTCTGAGTGGATATCTTTTGAATGAAGGATTTGAGAATAATCCAATTTTTGCAAGCATTTTTATCAAAAGATCATAATATGGATTTGTTATTATTACAGTATTTATTGATGAAAGATCTTACTCCAGAAGAGTTGACAAAAACAACAAATTTGAGATGAATGATATTGGTAAGACAAATTTTTATCTTGGCCTACAAATTGAGCTATGGAATTCTTGTTCATCAACCAACATACACAGAAAAAGTCCTGAAGTAACTTTACATGGATAATGTTAATCCTTTAAGTACTTCAATGATAGATTGGTCACTTGATATCAAGAAAGATCCGTTTTGACCACAAGAAAATAATGAAGAAACTCTTGGTCCTGAAGTACCATATCTTTGTTCAATTGGTGCTTTGATATATATTACAAAATTTCTCATGACCTGATATAGCATTTGTAGATAGCTTACAAACAATATGGATCAAAACAACAGTTAGTTGGATCTGCTAATGCAGAGATTATCACAATTTATGAAGTAAGTTGTGAATGTATTTGGTTGAGATCAGTAATTCAACATATTTGTGTGAACTGTGGATGATCATCAATCATAAATAGTCCAACGATATTATATGAAGATAATGTCGCTTGTATCACTCAAATTAGAGGATGTTATATCATGGGTGATAGAACCAAGCATATTTCACCAAAATTATTTTATACACATGAGCCCTAGAAGAATGGCGATATTGATATCAAGCATATATGATCATGCCATAATTTGGTTGATGGATTCGTTGAGTCTTTACCAACTATGATTTTGAAGAAGATGGTGCACAATATTGGCATGCTTCGACTTAATGATATTTTTACCATGAACAAATGAAAATTTTATGTACTTATGAAGGGGAGTAAAAAGGATATGTGCTGATTGTACTTTTTTTTCTTCGTTAAGGTTTTTTTCCCACTGGGTTTTCCTTTGCAAGGTTTTCTCAAGGCACTAAAAGTTATACAAGAATATTGTACTCTTTTCCTTAGCCAAAATTTTTTCCACTTGATTTTTATTTGGTAAGGTTTTTAACGAGGCATATTCTTAGAAAATTGCTATAAAAGGACGTCATCCATTCTGTATGAAGACAATGCTGCATGTATAGCTCAATTAAAGGGAGGATACATCAAAGGAGATAGAAGAAAACATATCTCACCAAAATTCTTTTTCACACATGACCTTGATAAGTGTGGTGACATTGAACAATCTAGCAGATTTGTTCAGTAAGGCATTACCAACTACAATGTTTGAAGGATTGCGTCACAATATTGGAATGCGACAGCTGGAGGACTTAAGGACACATTCATGAGGGGGAGCTAATACGCGCTGCACTCTTTTTTTCCTTAACCAAGGTTTTTTTTTCCCATTGGGTTTTTCCTGGTAAAGTTTTTAATGAGGCAGCTTTCTATGCGTATGGTTATACAATAGACATCCAAGGGGGTGTGTTATAAAATTATAACATATATTTATGGATGTCTAGATTTATATTTAATTGTAATGATCTTTGATATTTTGGAACTCCCAAGTTCATTAAGTTTTAAACTCATGACTTTTGAGTTTTGAAACTTCTAAGTCCATGTATCTATAAATAAGAGCATTGTAAAAGAGAATGGTGGATATATAGAAAATATTATGAGACATGTCTCTTTTCTCTAATCATTTTGTTCTTAATTTTAGTAATCTTTTATAACATGGATTCAATTTTTCATTGCCTCTTATTCACTTGAACTGTAGCCAGCTCTTAATGCTATAGAATCCGATTTTGACCCAACAATATTACCACAAAAATTACTACCATGATTCTTAAACACTTTTTATTGGGTTCATGGAAATTATTATTTGTACATGTTTTCATATATATATATGGGCAATGATCCATAGCATTTATTTGCTATGAATCAAAAATGGGCAAATACCATCTATAAAAAAATTATAACTCACTGTCCGCTAGAATAACTAGCGAACATGATTAATATTTTTTCTAGTCTATTTTACCCCCATAACAATGAATAACAAGGATCAAAAATGCAATTCAAACTATGGCAAATCCGATAGTCCACTTAAAGAAACTAGTCCAATTCACTCTTTGGATAATTTGGTTGTAGAGAATCACGATAGAGAGGTGGGGCATTATAGAAGAGGGATTAGTAGGGAAAGGGTTTCCGATGGTGGGGCTGAATTGGAAGGATCGTCCGATACCGATGCCAGAAATTGGAATAATAACAATAGTAATATAGAGAGGAATGAGGTTAAGGTTTGGCTAAATCAATTAGGGTTGGGACGGTACTCCCCGGTTTTTGAAATACATGAGGTGGATGATGAGGTTTTGCCAATGTTGACATTAGAGGATCTAAAGGATATGGGGATAAATGTTGTTGGTTCGCGGGGGAAGATGTACTCTTCCATTCAGAAGCTTGGGAAAGGTTTTTCATGACTTTGAATAATAAAGTGGGTCATAGTTTGAATGGAAGGAAAATGAGTACTCAGCTGCAATGGAAAGGGAGGACATAATGTCTGAACTGGTTTAAGCTTTTTAGTGTATTTTCTTTCAGCTCAGCAATTCAAGGGTGAAACATTGCTGGGTGAAAAACTTAGGGCTGTTGCTTCACCCAATTCGTTTACTGAGAAACAGTCTGCTAGTATAACTAACGGACGTGGAGATATAATTGTCCAAAAATATTTTTAACGATGTCTGCTTGTAGGACTAGCGGATGATGTCTTTTTTAATCTAAGCCCTTGATCATAGTTATATATGGTATAGATGGTATTTGCCCATTTTTGATCCATATAGAAATACATCTTATGAATCATTCTACCTATATATATATATATATATATATATATATATATATATATATATATATATATATGAGAACTGATTTATAACTAACATTGTCAACTTAAAGTTATCCTTACTGACGTATTGTGACTGGTTCATCTCAGAATCATGAGGTTAATAGAGCCCCGGTCCACAGAATATATAGTTTCCACTATTCCGCAGTTTAATATTGCGGACGAAAAAATTATCCAAAATACCTTCCTTGTATAAGTTCATCGTCCACAGTTTGAAACTGCGGACGCTAAGTATGGTTGGCCAATTGGGAAACAACGTCGTATTGGCCAAATTCAAAAAAAAATAGTTTTCTAGGCTCCAGGATATTAAACTGTGAATGCCAAATAATAGAGATGGATTCCTTAAACTTGGCTGAAGATGGATTGCTTATTCACTTACCTCAATTAAGAGGCCTACTTCAATAGAAACAAAAACTACACCAAAGAAAGCTCACATGCAAGCAACAAATTCAAAATTTTCAATTTTCTGTATGAGAATAACGGCATCAATGTCGATGAGTCCTATGACTGCAGATATAATGGAAGCAAGTATGGCATTTGGGGTGTAATGAAACAATGGTGTTATCACCACCAGAGTTAGTAATACAACAAAAGACGTGACAATATTGGAGACGACTGAGCTACACCCTTTCATGTAATTCACTGCTGAGCGAGAGAAGGATCCAGCACGAAATTTAGAGCAATTTATAACCACATAACAGGAGAGCATTAAATTTCGTTCCAATGCTTTTTACAGAATTTTAAGGCAAACCTTTTCAATCAGAAGAGTTAAAAAAGACCGAAAACCCATTTTCTGTTAACCCCGCCTGTAGCCACATAACACGATGTCATTGAACCAATAATTTTCATTGTTCATAATGCTACCATTTTTGTGTTTCTATCTATCTGATAGTCCTTCATCGCTGCAAATGCTCTTCCAATTGCCATGGCTTCCTATAATCCAACCAATATTGTTGTTAGAGACTCTCGTGATTGATTTTTATGATGAACTGAATGCTATGAGAATGGAGTGAGGAATTTTTATTACTGTTATCATTCCGGTAACAACACCAATCTTAAAACCTTTGAAAAGATAGTCACCAGTAAAATAAATTTGATTTGCACTTATGATTTAAGGAACACACCTTTATTATTTGGCATCCGCGGTTTAATACCGCAGAGCCTAAAAAGTTTAAAAAATTGAATTTGACTAATTCAACGTCGTTTTCCAATTGGTCAACCATACTTAGTATTCGCAGTTTAATACTGCAGACGACACTTATTTAAAAACGACATTGTCTCCCAATTAGTCAGTCATACTTAGCGTCTGCAGTTTAAAACTGCGGACGTGGGACTTTTAAAAGGAGGGCATTTTGGACATTTGACTCATCCGCAGTATTAAACTGCGGAATACTAGAAACTATATTGCATATGGGGGGCTCTATTAACCTCACGATCTAGTAGGGGCGGATCCAGTCTCGTAATTCAATAAGGTCAAATTCCAAAAAAAAAAATCCTTAAGAATAAAAATTTAATAAAATGAATCACAGAACTAAATAATCCTCAAATATTATTTACAATAATATTTTTCGAGATTTCATTGCTTGAAATTGTTGCATGATTGCCTCATTTTTAATAGTTACAAAAATATCATACTCAATGTAAGTTACTAAACAGACATTCATCCATTCATCTCCCATTTGATTACGGAGTTCCTTCTTCACGATATTCATGGCTAAAAATGTCCTTTTAACAGTTGCAATAGCAACTGACAAAATAGAGCTAATTTCAACAACAAATAGACTTAAGGATACACATCATCCTTTCTATTCTTAACCAACATTTGATCCAATTCACCAATTCCTTTTATACTCGAAAAATTGGAATCGTTTCTCATATCCACAATATAATTTTGGAGTTGACCATCAAGTACCAAAAGTTCCATATCATCAAATTCTGAAGGGTAAAGTTTCACAAATTCAATTAATTTTTAATTATAAAATGCCGAGAAAGAGTCACGTAGGTCAAGACATGTTATACTTGAAAGAAACTCTGTATTTGTATTATCAAAACGATCATTCAACTCCCCAAGTTAACTATCAATGTGACAACCCGAATTTTTCAGAAATAAATTAAAATAAAAATTTAATAAATAAAATTCTTATTGTGAGACGTGTCATGTTTGAATGTGTGTGTGTGTGATATATATATTTATATATATATATATGTGATTTATGTGGTGAATTCAATATGTATATTTATATGTTTAGAACGGAAGAGTTATTAATTAACTAAACTATTGAATTAGTTTGTTTGAGTTAATTACAAAATGAAATATAAAGGTGAAGGAAATTAAGATTAAATCCAAATTATATTAAATTGATTAACTTATATTAGTTTATCAATAAATATTAAACGTAGTAAAAGATTAAGTATTATAAAACAATGTATTTAGTTAGTGTAATAATTAAATAAGAAATTATTTAATTATATGATGGAGTAATTTGTATTATGTAATGTTATGGTAAAAGTAAATATGTCAATTGAATGTAAATCAAATTATTTATTTGATTAATATATATATATATATATATATATGTTAAATGAATTGTTTAAAAACAATTTATGGAAGGAAGCAAGAAGATTTAATTATAAAGTTATTAATGGAATAAATATTTTGATGGAAATTATTATGGAAATAATTTACTTGGTGTAAATGTGTTATATAAATATATATGGGATATATGTATATTTATATGCATGAATGTGGAAAATTAATTGGTTAGTAAATAGCTAATCCAATTAAATAATTCTAATAAAGAATTAAATTAGTGGACTAATAAATGGCAAAATGAATTTCTAGTTAATTGATAAAGTTCACGTGCAGGGAATTAAGTAGCCCAAATATGTGTTAATTGAAGGGTCCTTTACATAAGTATACAAGTATTAGAAAGATATTACAATAATAGTGCACCAATTAATTAATTATATTAATAATGCAATAATATAAATTAATACCAATACTAGTGCAATCCACGTCATATAAACCAAATCAACTGAAATACAAACACCTTACTTTAAGGAGAAAACTACTCCACTATTCACGTCAGTTACATACTACAGTCTAAAACAACACCAAAATTCAACGAAAAAAAAACGAATACTTCTACTTTCAGACCAAATCCGAAATTTCTACAGATAATCATCATCTACAACTGATTGATCATCTTCAAGATAAGATCAATCGATAAAAAAAAAAGCATAAAATCGATCGGCGGTTTAGGAAGCACGGAGAAGCGAAGATGTATCAATCGAAATTACATACGCACAAAACCGATCGGAGGTTTGAAACTAAAAGAAGATATATAAACAAAGATTGAAAACCAAATCGGATACTTGAATACAAAGGTAAGAATCGAGTTAATATATATAAATTGAAATCATGTTTTGTTACCTCTAAATCAACTTCAGAAATATTTATAACAAAAATATTTGTTGTTCACTACTGATTTTGATACGCATACAAAGTTTTGGGGACATTAATATGAAGATTTGTTTACCTTGTTTTAAGTGTTAAAAATATACAACATTATAATTTTTGTTTTTAATATGGAAGCAATGAAAAAATTAATTTACAATAAAAAGATACCAATATCTTATAATTTGGTTCTTGAATAATGTTAGTTTGGTAACCAATTAAATAGTTTTTGTAATTTCATGAGACAAAACTATTGGTTATAAATGCCAATTTTGAAAACATTTATATAAAACTTTGGAAACATTATTATAAATATTTGGATTCCTTGTTTTTTAGTGTTTAATATTTATTATTTCATTTTGAGGGACATTATAATTTGTGTTTTTGCTCAAATGGAAGTAATTAAAACATTAATTTACAAATAACAAAAATACCAATAACTTATAATTTGGTTCTTGAATAATGTTAAATTGGTAACCGAGTAGATAACATTTGCAATATCAGTATACAAATACTATTGGTTACAAATGGCAATTTTGGAGTCATTTGTATAACAATTTGGCCACATTCATATAAAAAAAATTTAGATTCCTTATTTTTAGTGATTAATATTTGGTATTTCATTTTCAAGGACTTTATAATTTGTGTTTTGGATATGGAAGCAATGAAAACATTACTTTACATTACAAAAAAAACCAATAATTTATATTTTGGTTACTTAATAAGGTTAGTTTGGTAACCAATTAAATAGGTTTTTTTAATTTCATTATCCATAACTTTATTGGTTACAAATGCCAATTTTGGAGTCATTTGTATT